>RJWM01021669.1:0-34910 GCA_004363535.1 Dasyprocta punctata
AACATTATGAAGAGCTAAAAAAAAATGCAATATTAGATATTATATACAATAATATCTGATTGCTACCCAGTTTCTCCTCCAAGGATGGACTGTGAAAACTGTAGAGAAAAACGTGTGATATGTATCTTGATATATATTCCTATATGTGAAAGGCTACTTGTATTTCATAAAACTACTAATATGCCGTCTAGGAACATAAGCTTTGAATCAAAGACTAGAGAAAGAGACATAGTAAACAGTGTTCTCCGTATCAGTTGATCACCCTGGTTTTCAGGCCTCACTTCTAAGCTATCTTAAGCAACTTTTACTTTCTAAAATCAGAAGTCAACTGAGAAGACTCACAGCTAGGAACTGAACCTCTTGAAAATTGGCTTCAAAGAAAAGCTTAAAATTACAAGAAGCACCAAATATTAAGGTTTAAAACACAATCACTGTCAGATTATGATATTATGATATGCCATTGCTGAAAATAAGGCACAGTCATCTTAGAGTTTCCAAAATACTTTATTTTTAGAGTTCAAACTCTATGAAGTAGCAAAAGGAACATTCTTATTAGTCATCTGACAAAAAATCATTCTTGACATTAAAAATCAAATTCAGTAACTTTTAAAAAATGAACACTAGCACAATCTGTTTAGAATCATCTTTACCACTGATTTGAATTTAGTTGTGCCTAGAAAGGAACTAAAGATAGCGGCTGAGAAGCACATGCCTTACAAAAGACATCTAAAGATCAGGATGATTAATAGTGTGGATTTGAAAATACGTTTTTCCTCAGAGGAAACAATTTTAGTTTCTAAAGAGCATTCACCTCTGACATCTCAATTCCTGATTTCAGTGGCTGCACACTGTGCACCTCTGTGCCACATTTGGGACAAGTAAAATACATGTCAAATAAGAAGCTGCTCTTCACACAGTAATAGCAGAAGATGTGTTCACATCCTATGGTGTGAGGCATTGTGGGCCATTCTCCACACAGAGAACATTCTTTGCCACTAGTGGCTAGTGTACTGTTACTCGTTGGGGCACCAGTAAGGGGGATACACCATGAAGATAATTTGGCTTTCAACTTCTGGATATTGATAAGTGGCAAGAGAAAAATCAGAAACTCAGCAAAACCATGCCAGAGGAGTTCCCTATTCATATACTCAAAGCCAACTTCACGGATGTTTTGGGGCTTGCAAAATACAGAATGAATGCCTAGGAAACGTTCTGTTAATGTTGCAAACTTTCCCCTTTGAAGGAAAATCAAAAAATTAGCTAACTCTCCTAATTTCAAAAGTCCAAATACAAAATTCACACACTGCTTGACTTTCCCAAATGATGCTAAATGGTGGTTTCGAAACAAATCATAGCATCGTTCTTCCAGCCACCTCCCACCAATAGTACAAGCAGCATACCAGAGTTTCTGATTTTTACTTGGTGGAAGATAACTTGCATTTGGAGAAAAATCATTTCTGTACTGAATATTCAAAACTGATTGTCCCACCGTGGCATTTTTGGAGTAGATGGTGAATCGCCACAAGAAAAGCCATAAGAATGCTTTTACTTCTGGCTCAAAGCGAGCTAACAGCCCTGGTTTAAACCCATGAAAGCATTGAGCAAACTGGGACCAAACTAGCTGCTCCAGCGCCTTGTTTAGTTCAAGTGCATCCAACTGACTTATTCTTAGCACTCTATTTGTACTCTTTGAATCTCCTCTGGGAGGCATGTCTTCTTTGAAGGTCTCTAGGAAAAAATACAATGAGGGAACACCATGAAATAGTTGCATTCTTACACTGTCTCTTCCACTTACATTTGGAAAACTAGAATTCACAAATCACACAGGACATATAAAAGACAGGTCTTTGGTAATGTAAAAAAAGTATAGTAAATAATTACTTCTAACTTTGAACTTCTTTCTTTCTACTTTTCCTCCCCCCTTTTCTACTTTTATTTTTTTCAACCTTTCCTCATCAAATGAATAACAGCTAAAAAAATAAAGAAAGAAAGAATGTACCCTATTTCAACAAACATACTTCTAAATAAAACTCCTTGTTCAGACATTCCATTTTTGATTTTTGGGTGCTTGGGCTTGAACACAGGGCCTTGCATGTGCTAGACAAACTCTACCACTGAACTGTAACTATAACTCTAGCCCTTTGGTCAGATATTTTAGTACAGATACATTAAAATCCTGAACTTATAAAGGATTAGTTTAATCATAGTAATATGACTGTGGAGAAACATATGAACTTAATAAATACAATGAACTATATAGACTATGGCAATAGGTGGTTAATTAAAGACCTCAGTTTAATTTCCAGTGCTTCTATTCACTCCAAAGGTATATTTTTTAATCAGTCACTTAATCTTCCTAAGATATGTTTTATACTTTTGAAGCAAGTTAAAAAAAGAAATGAACAATATATGTTTATTATTCTGTCAAACAAATGCAGAAAGTACGACTGAATCCTACCACAGAGCAGTAAAAATGCATACAATGTCATTGTGTTAGTCCTTTCCTTCATCAATGAGACAAAATACTCAATGCTACAACTTAAAAGAGTAGGAGAGGTTTAATTTTGTCTCACATTTTTGTAAGTTTCAGTCCTCGAATGGTAAAAGAGATTGGCCAGAGGAAAGCTGCTCAACTCATGGCATTCAGGAAGCAGAGAATACCAAGGAGGAGCTAGAAGGAGATATACCCTTCCAGGTCAGGTCAATAGTGATCTGTCTCTTCTGTCCAGACTCCTACCTCCTAGCAACAAGCCAGCTATGATACCCCCATAATCCAATCACCTCCACATGCATGAGACTTTGGGGGCCTTTTTAGATCTAAACAATGACAGTCATATTAATGTGTTAAAAATGTATACATCAGGCAATACTTCAAAATTGAAAACAATGACATAAATATATATACCAGGATAATTTCATAAATGTATCAAGGTAACAAACTAAGTACTAAAGGGAAAAATTTTTAATGAAATATAAGCTGATTAATGGTTACTCAAAATACATTATGTATAAACCAATGCAATTAAAGTACTCATTCTTGTAGCTGCATATATAGACTAATTTAAATATTTTAAATTTTATTAATGAATTGGCAAATCAGAACTATGACCAAAAATCATACTTAAGTTCAAAAATGAATCCTTTGTGTGACCTTACTTACATAAGTAGAATCTAAAAACATCTAATTCATAGAAGTTAAGAGTAAAATGGCGGTTGCTGAGGTTCAGGAGAAATGGGGAGATGTTGATCAAAAGGTACAAGCCTTCAGTTATAATATGAAAAATTCTGTTTGACACACACACATAAAAATTAAAAATGGGTAGTGATGATTGTGTAAACTAATTTGATTACAGCAGTTATTTTACAATGTATATGTATATAAGACCATGTAGTTCACTCTGAACACAATTTTTGTCAATTATACCTCTATAAAGCTGGTGAAAAAAAATAAAAGTGGCTTTCTTCAACACAATGAACTCAACTCATGTTTCCAAGGCTTCTGAAAGGTCCAACAACCTAAGACAAAGAACCCAAAGCTAAAGAGGGAAGTATAAATCCTATAGAAGCTCATTTTCACTAGCTAGCCATGTGATCTTAAGAGAAGTCATTTCGCTTACAAAATAAAGGTCTAGAGATAAAAAGACTATGACTGTCTTTTCGAATTTTATTATTTTATAATTTTAACCAAAAAGTTGTTGAATGTTATTGTAAGATGGCAAAAGGACTGAAAAATCCAGAGGTACCTTGGTTCACTAATGCTTTTATTTTCAAACAGTGTGGTTCACAAATAGAAACCTTTGACAAAATTTTATTTTGGTTTCCAATCTCTGCATGGGGTGACAAACATGACTCCAGTCATCTTTCCCACACAAACACAAATGTGGCCGTCTTTTCCAAAATCACTGAACAAATTAAGTTTGTAAACCAAGGTAACACTGTACATGCTAAAATAAAGCTGTATTTCTTGAACTTTGTAGTATATCCCACAGCAGAGCTTTTTAAAACCTAAGCTGCAACGATACCTACACGGATGTATGATAATTAAGTATGGTGCCAACTTGAACAAGAAATGCCTAGCAGATTGGTTTAGCATAGTACTGGTTGTGTCTGGATGACTGACTTATTGAAGAGGAAAAGGGTGTGGGTGACACCAACCAATAGGCTTGCCTGGACAGAATAAAAAGGGAAAGAAAAAAGTCTTGCTTTTGCTTCTTGGAGGAGCTCCAGTCTCTGCTGTCACCTCTGAACATCCATCTGAAGGCTTCCAACACAGACTCTTCAATTTCTAGCATAGACCTTTAGGATTCCAGATATGAACTCATGTGAGGTTTTGCAGGGAACTCCAGGCCTTCAACTTTGGACTGGATTCTTAAGATTGCCAGCACGCAGACAGACCTTTTGTATTTTTTCACACTTGACTCTGCAGGTCTTCCTTTTGTATTTTTCCACACTCGACCTTGTAAGCTTACCTTGTAAATTCTTTACATGTCATATACATACATATATTTTATAGTAAATGTGTTTTGTTAGTGATCCTTAACTGATACAGATCCTAGATGACTAAATGGCAGATTATCTGCAACAAATTCAAGTACATGACATAAAAACGAGCAAAGAGTTATAGTTGTAATGAGTAATAGTCATTTGATACTGCTTTCCATCTAATTAGATAGATGACAGAGATGTTTTTCACTTATAAATACTAAAAGCATTCTAAGGAGATCTCACCTTTTACTTTTCTAGCAGCTCCTTCTAGATTTGACAGCCTATAGCTATGTCCATGAGGATCTTTGCTGCAATTTCTTTTGTGAAATCTTTACTTTATTCTTGCCAGAAGCTACAGAAAAGGAAGAAGATGTTAGAAAGACACAGTTCCCTTTCCTTATGCTAGTAATCCAATCCATTACCAAGGACTGTTGATTCTTTGATCAAAATGTTCTTCTAATGCATTCATCACCCTCCACCTCCCACAACCCTTTTCCTAAACTCTGGCTGTTCTCCTCTCCCTGCTGGATTACATCTAATTGATTTATCCACTTTCTCCTCCTTTCAATGGATTACTCACACTGCAATCTTTCTAAAACACGAGCCTTCTCAAACCTACCCAATCATTGCTTTCCTTCCCCAAGCGCTGTCACCAAGTCATAAAGTGCCATGTTCACTTGTTCATAGTGGATTTTATTGTTTCTTCCCTTTGCATAGAACATAAATTCTCATTCTTTAACTGAAAAACTACTATCACAAGCATCACTTCTTCCTAAATCTCCAAATTTGGGCTAGCTGCTTCTTGCTGCTTCCTTAGTATGCCATTTTCCTCTCTCTTTGGCCTCTATGCACTGTACATAAACTACTTTTTAATTATCCATTTCCTTGTCTTGCAATGATTATTTGAATATTATCACAACACAAATCATAGCAACCACCAGTTCCTGGTACAAAGAGGGCATTCTACAAATACCAGATGAATGGATAAATGAACATGATAAAAGGAAAGTGGTAAAACAGAAAGTCTGCTCATTAACCTTTAAAACCATTTCAAATTACCATATCCAGAATACTGGTTAATATTTATTTCACTAGTTTGTGCTATATCTATTATATACCAGTTAGTATATTTGAGAGCTAGTGATACATACTGTATTAGTCTTCATCTTTGTGGGACCTACAATCTATTGAGATGGAAGGAGGAGGAAGGCAAGGATATGTTATATAAGAAGGCACTTACAAAAAGATGGAATAAATGGTACACAAAGAGAAATTTAGGGTACTGTGGATACAACTATACTGCAGGTCACAGGAAACTTCTCAGAGAAGCAGTATCTAAAAAGCCTCTAGAAAGGGTAAGCAGTGTCAGTCTAGTAAAGGAAAGTAAAATTAGCACTCCAAGTACAGGGAATAGGAGAAGAATTAGAAGTGCAAGGACAAAAGACAGTTGGAAATGAAACAGAAGACAGATCCTAAAGGCTCTAAAAAGAGGACACATTTCATCAAGAAGGTAATAGGGAGTACCCGAGTAATTGTAAGCAAAGAACTAATCAGATTTGCAATTTAGACTGCTTGTTCTGGCCACCATGAGAATGGGTCAGAGGAAGTAAGAAGTACTGGAGAACTAATGACCAGTAAAAAGTTGTTAAAATAATCTAGTGAGAAACTAACGATCATCTAAATTAGAAAAGTATCAGTGTGGATGAAGAGGAAAAAAGTACCTTTTAAAGCTATGAGGTGGTAGAGCTGATGTTGTGATGAGAATTAAGTAAAACCAAACACAACACAACATTATACTGGCATGAGTAAACTGAATGGATAGCTAGTTCAGAAAATACATGAGGTGGTAAAAATGTGATGGAAAAGATTATACATGCAGTTTTAGAGATCAGGGACTTGTAAGAGGCATCTAAGTGGGAAAACTCAGTAGGTAGTTATGTGAATATGGGAGAAAACGTGGGTGGAGAATTTTATAAGTCTGAGGTGTTTCTGGTAGAAATAATCTATTTTAAAACTACTTGATCTAATTAAATGCTAACATGAGGAAAGCTGTACCCCAAACAAGAAAAACTTGTCCATTTATAACACATCCAGCTTTATTTGTAAGAATATAACCTTATTCTCCTAGTTTTCACTGATACAAAAATATGTATCTATGATAAAGATACATATACCTCTGGACAGTCAATATTTCCATGCTGTGGTCTTCTCCAGCACAAGCCTGCATGCAGTCTCACTGTTGCTCTAGTCTAGTGGTTCTCAAACTTGAGAGTTCATCAGAATCACACAGAGAACTTATCAGATTGGCTGATTCGGTAGATACGGAATGGGACCCAACCATTTGTGTTTCTAACAAATTCCCTGATGATATTAAGAATCACAGGGCTAGGATGTTGCAATGCAAAATCCATTATACTTTAGCACTTCACTCAAAGAGCTCAATGCTAGATGCCAGACCTCCAACTAATTTCTAGTTAGTTCTCATTTCTGTATCCACAGAAGTGGTTATAAAGCTTTCAGGGACTCAGGTTTCCCTTTCTTCTATTAAATAGTGCTTGTGAGATTCAGACTTCATAAGTACTGCTGTCAGTACATTCTGCTCACAACAGGCGCTTAAGATGCAGAGATAAAGACATGTCCTTCACTTAAGGATTCCAATTAAAGTTTAGAAAGTTAGGCAGAAGATGAAAAAGAAAATAATAATAATTAGGGCAACAATATACGTGTATGGCATCAGAGGTTCTTAGACACATATCAAATTTCAAAACTATCTCAATAGGAAAAGAATTTCAAATTACACACACAAATGAGTAAGATCATTTCTGTTTTTACTTTCTTGAAGTTAATGAAATTTCCTAATTTATATGCATCATCTATGTGATTCAAGGGGAAAAAATTTTTAAAGAATATTGTATTTTAAAAACAGCGTAACCTAACCAAAATCTATAAAATTATTTGATCACACTTAACAAATTACTTATCTCACTACTCCAGGGATAAAAGTACAGAGATCTCAGACAAAGTATGCAAGCCTGTCTCCATCTCTGCAACAATATACTCCACCATTCCCCAATGGCGTTTTCAGTTCCAGACCATCTTTCAGCCCAGCTTTTGTGTTTTTTCTCATAGACCTAAAATATCCATCTTCCTCTCTAGCTAGTTCCACTGCTCTACACTATCTACCCTTCACATTTTGATATTCTCATGAAACCTTTGATGATTCCAGTTTCCACTGATTATTAGCATTTTTTTTAAAGTGACAGTAACTATCTGTGCCACTTGAGTCCTCAACCACATGTACTGCGATTTCAGTCATGAGAATACATTTATTTTCCCAATCGTGAATGTAGACTAGTTAACCAAAAGTACCATTTCTAACACTTATTTCTCAAAGCACTTGCTACCTCAAAAGTGACTTTCATACTTTCCTCAGTTTTCCTCAAGCAAAATTCTACAATTACTCAGGATTTGGGGAAATATAAGTAACTCTTCTATTGCAACAGTATCTACAACTTTGCATCTTCCATGTATTTCTTATTCAGTGGTCATCAAGATAAGGAAACTACTCTTGGAAAGCTCTGACCATACTCGACATCAACAGAAATTCAGCACCAACCCCCCTACTCTTTCCACCCATTCCCTTGGTGCTCGATTAGATGTACTTCTTTTTGTAGTTCAGTATCTGATGAAATATTTGGCTTACCTAACAGGGTCAGTGGTACCAATTTATGTATTTTTAATTACTGGTGTCACAACAGTTGCAGATTGCGGTTGCTGAACAACTCACAGAATAAATCATAGGATGGGTTCACAGCAGCTGCTCAATAAATGTTTGTTGAACTTACATACTACTAACAAGTAGCTAACCAATCTACTACCTAGATACACCAGGATGAACCTGGATGGTTAGAGAAGACTTTTATCTCCTTCTTAGGTTCCTTACTGATAGTGAGAATCTGGTGAACAGAGTAGTTTCTCAGAAGTATCATGTATTTCAAAACTCTCATGTCTGGGGGAATCATGCTTCAGAACACTTAGTAAAGACAGGAATTTTTAATGAATGCCAGAAAAGAAGACTTAACACAGTCTCTAACAGATCCAGTATTTAACAATACTTATAAAAAATTCTTTCTTATCCCTTCTGTCACAGTTTAACGTTTCTTTTTTTTTCTCCCCAGGCCTGGCCTCAGCGTTGATTAAGAACAGCTGGGTTTGCTCTCTTCTCTATATAATACTTTTTAATAGAACAAAAGACTTATTATTTAATTGCTCTTCAGCCTTTGCTTCTGGAGATGAATAATTTGTTTCTCTATTATTGTTTTGCATTTTATTTTCCAAGATTTTAGCTATTTTTGTGACTTAATTTAGTTGTAAACATAAAACACTGCCCACTGCAAGTCATAGTTCATTCAAGTGGTATACTTCTACTATATTCTATGTTTCTACTTAGGCAACTATAATACAGCAGAGGAAAAAAAAACAGATTAAAATTAAACAGGTCTGGGCTAAAGCTTTAGCTTTTTCACTTATTTGTTACATGATGTTAAAAAATTGTTTAGGCTTATTTTCTTCTCCTAAAAGTTGAAAATCAACAGCTATCACACAAAGTTGTTGAGATTAAAGATAATGTTATCCAAGTGGTTTGGAAACCGTTAAGTAGGATTATTACTATATTGTTGCTGCTTTGGGTAGTGATGGGCAGAAAAGACTGAGTTGATTTTGGCAAATCTCATTTGAAAGATTAAAATCTTCATTACCACTCATAATAATGTCTTAGGTAACGTATGTCTAAGTAATTTTTCCCAAGAACTACTGACCATTAAAATACAATCGGGGCAGTTAAACTAGGAACATGATGTCACCATTATGTGTATAAATGGGAGCACCAGGCAGGAGGGGGCAGCGACATTGTTCAGCAGGTCTCATTTCATCCTAAACTTGCATCTTGTCTGAGTGGAGATGAAACAGTTGGATTCTTAGAGAATGGGGATGAGTTCCATCCAGCATGATCTACTCCCATGGTTAACCATTAAGCCCCATCAACATGGTTGTACCTGTTGATCTGGCTGCAAAGAAATCTCAGGAACACTACTGATAATATCTGACTCCAGGAGACACTGGTTCACAGGGCATAGTACAGGCAGTCCAAGACAAGCTTCTAAACTTGGGTTCAACACTAACATAGTACATTCAGTTCCTCCTCTCCTTCAACCCCAATCCAACTCCCATTTTTGTTTCTGGTAGGTATAGAAATTCTACAACAGTGATTTGGCTGTAGAGAAGGGTAATGCCCAGGAGCTAGTGAAGCTAAGCAAATGAAAATAACTGGAAGTTCAATGATTTCATTATATAAGCCCTTTCCTTTCATTGCAGTAATAAGATCTGTCTATAATCAGCATGAAGCACAGAAAAAGTGCAATAAAAGCCTTCAAATCACATAAAATTATTCTTCAACTAGTTAGTATTTAAGCAATTTCTGATTCTCTGATGAATGGTTATTCAACTGAACCAAAATTTATGGAGCACCTAATGCCAGACATTCTCCTAAGTATCAGAGATTTGATCTAAATACACATAACTGTCAGTTAACTTCTTTATATTCAAACATTTTTAAAGAAATAGGACGTTAGTGTTATCAGGCCTGGCTATTGCTCTCTGAAGTAAAGAATGGGTCCCAAAATATAAAAACACAAGGGTCACCAAACTCCCCATACAGAAAAGAGAAAAATGGCATTTAGGACAAGAGAACAGGTTCTATAAAAGCCTTGAAATATGCAGAATTCTGGCTATGTTCTAGCCAATATATATTGGGATGAATTTCATCATGAGCTTTACGTGTCCTTCATTATTTAACCTTCATCAATGTGGTAACATATGTCATCTAGAAGTAAAGGACAAGTTATTTTCTATAACCAGATAAGATGCTAGCAGTAGAGGCTGGCTGAAGGATCAATCTGACCATGTTGTAAAAAGCACCTAAGTTAAGGCAATTGCACTGATTCTGTAGGTATGAATAAACACAGAGGAGAAGAAACATAACAGACTATAAATTATGAAAGATCAACCTAATAGTTTAGTGAGTGAGTCAAAGAAAAACTATTCTTTACCAAGATCAGTTATAAAACTCCTACAATTTAGGGTTTAACCAAAATGCTAATGATGTTCTGTTAAGTCAAAGTAATTCAACTTCATTAAGAACTATGGAAATCAAAAAGGAGATTACATTATAAATCAGGTTACAGTACTTTTCTAACTTGTGATACACTGACAACAGCAATGCCGAAACATTAGTCAGTCTATTTCCACACTGCTTACAAGAGCCTGAGAAAGCTATACCAATTTCCAAATTATTGGTTCTATCTAAGCAACTAGCTTCATAAATGTAGGCTCCAACTTGAATAGTTACAAAAAATAGTTAACTATTTTTTAGGATTTGAGATTGTTCTGAATTAAAACAAGCACTACTGAATTTAGTTCATTATTTTTTCAGAGTATCAAAACCAGACAGTGATTTTTCCTTTTTTATCTTCTAATACACAATACTGTCACTTGTCCCCTTAATTTTCCAAGCTAGTCTAACTTCAAAAGAAGAGTTAACTCAGGGAGAAACATTTATTAGTCATGCAAAAAGACAATATTAAACTTAGAACTTGAAATATAAATATTAGTGTTAAGAATCCCACTACATTAAAGATATGTGAACAAAGATGCTTAAAGCAAAATCAAGAACAGACAAAATGTGTAGTGTCTACTAGGGTTAGTGTGATTAACTTGTCACATAAATATGTTTAAGACAAAATGATCCTGCACTAAAAACTATTAAAAAGATCACCTGATTACATTTTATCAGTAGACATGTCACATAGCTTTTTCCCCCGACATGAAAAAAGACTTCTGAAAATTCATTTACAAAGAGCAATAACATATAACCTTATCTCTTAAACAGCCTATGTTTTCATTTAGATTTTTCATTCCCCAAAATCAGAACTTTTTCATCTGTGTCACATTCAGAAAAGAAAATGAATGACTTCATCTCACTGAGGAATAAAGAAATCTTCAGAATGTATTTCAGAGCTTTTATAGAGCATAGTACAAATCATGAATGAATATATTTTATTTAAAAACATGTTATTGACAGAAATCTATCAATAATAATGTGGGTATTGTGAAGGGCCTGTCAATATTAATGTAATTATGATTAAGGGGATAACATGGATTTTAGCTATATTACCAAGTAACATCTCCTACATTGCTGCTATCAATATACACATTATTATTGACCTGTTCCAAGACTCAGTACTAAATATATTACCATTAAACATATTTGTCAATGCATACTGCCTACAAAAATTCTACATTTAAATTTATAGTTTTGTAAACTTTGTTAGCAGAAACATGTGATTTCCAATTAATCGCTAAATTATCATATGCACCAATACACTCCCTGCTAGGTTGTTCTTTTGTACCTCCACAATAATCAACTGATTTTTAGCATGGCAATGTCATTTTCACACCATTTTAAGCATTCTAGCAATCAAAGTTGATGGAATCATATATTTATTTTATTTCTCTCTAGATGTTTAAGTTTTAGACTAAAATTTCTTATTATGAGGTCATTTGAATTAAATTCCATGACTAGAGATCTTAAGTTTTGAATCTACACTCTAGTATTTTATTTCCTTTGTGCGGTCAAATAGATTTACTGTACATTGTATTGAAATCAATACTAATAAATGGGACATGCATCAAAGAGGGATTTAACAGGACATGGATTCCCAGAACACATTTCAAACATGAGGAAGGGAGAAAAAGCTATGGCTGAGACCCATTAGGACACTCTGACCTCTGGCACTCTGAATAAACCTAGAAATCAACTCTGAAGTTCAAATCCCACTTCTGCCACAGATTTGCTAAATGAGTTGTCACTATTCTGTTGTTCCTCCCTTTCTACCCTACATAAATTAAGTTTCAATGATAGATACCACAAAAATTAAGAGATGCTGAGTGATGAGGAGAAAGACTGTTAAACAGGCTCTGATTGGTTCTGTGTTATAGATTAGGAGCATAGGTTGTGTAACTCTGAGAATGTACTTTACCACGCTATGTTCTTCATGCACAGGAAGGAAAAAAGCAACTATAAAAACAGTCCACCTAAAAATCCTGATAGAAATTGTTTTAAGAAACCTTGGAAAGGGAAGGAAGTTTGTAAAAAAAAGTCATTTTCAATTGCAGAAATGGTAATATTAAATAAGTTTGGAAAGCATAAAGCAGAGAAATCAAAGCGGGACATATAGGAAACAGTCTTTATACTAAGAGCAAAGCATTAAGCAAGAGAATCCCAAGGAAGTGCTAGTTTACAATAGTAGTAAGCACATAGCAATGACCGGTTACTGAGTGCTAATTAATTACTATAGTTAATTGTCTTGCACAAAATTAAATAATCATTTAATCCTTAGAATATTAAGAAAGATGTTCTTTCATTATTTCTATTCTAAACTAAGGACACTGGGGCACAGAAAAATTATCCCATGTGTGTAAAATACATTGCTAAAAGTGGAAGAACCATGAGCTGAACCAGTGTGCTATATTGACAAAGTGGCTGATGGGCCTACTAGGTAAAATTAAACACTTTAGGGTGGTACCACACGACCCACAGATGGAGTCATCATGAGACGCTAAGTTATTAAAAGTAGAGGCATGATCTATAGCAAAATAATTCAAGAATCACCAAACAAGGATATAAAACAAATGAAGTAACTAGATCTTTAAAAATACTGTAGTCCATAAATTCAGGAAGGGTCTTAGAACCTACTTGCTTAAGAAGAGAATTCCAAATGATTTGAAAATTAGCAGAACACCCATTTAATTGCACCTTTTATGGCACAAGAGAAAGTGGAAATATCCCCAAAGGAACAAGAGGTATTAGCATTGGAATAGAAAGAACTACTTATGTGACACATATTATGTGTGAAGAACTATGTATTTCCTTTACACTATCTCTTCGAAGCCTCATAACACAGTATTATCATTTCTATTTTTAAAAAGATGAAGATTAAAGATCACCAAAGATCAAGATGTAGATCAGTGAAATTTTGGTAGACATTAGAAAAACTGCAGAACACCCAAAAGAAGTAAGAAAAATGGCTATTTAGTAAGCTCTAATAAAATTTAATACCATAGAATGCAAAGCAAGTATTTTTACCTTCATAAATATTCAATTATGACTTTCAATTTCACAATAGGTGGGAACAGAAACTACAGAAATTTGATAAAGTTGCCTAGATTGACTGGGATGAATGGTATCCACATTCTCTTCCCTTTTTCTCTCTATGCATACGGTCAAAGAAATGTTCAAAATGAGTCGGTGTCAAATCTGAACAAAGGAAATATACAGATAAAAAATGAGGTGTGACCATTCATTTAACTATTATAAACACATACTATATGTTAAGTAAAAGCAATGTCAGTTTTACCCACTGAACACTGGAAAGGCATGATCAAAACAGAATTACTCTAGAGCTACTTGTTTTTGTCTTTTAATGGTAAGAAACAAGAAAGGACAACTTGGATGGAATGTTACCTCACCTTTTTTTTGGCAGGAAGGTAAAGAAGGGAAAGCTCTGATTAAAAAGAAAATGTATTGCTGTAAAAAGCAATACAGAAAAAGGTATTTTGATCTTATAATGGGCATATATCAGAAAGATCAGTAGGCATCATCATCCCTGCCTCTTAAGTATCCAAACCACAGGCTAGGCTTAAAAAGGCTGGGCCAGGATGGGGCAAATGGAGTAAATCGGGGTTTTTCTCCTTAGCCTTCTTGTATATTATGAAGGAATGGAATTGGAGCACAGAATGTTTAGACATACTATCACTTCACAGGAAAAAGATAAAGGAAACATGCAATTTGCTTCTTGGTTTTCCAACCCAGAACAAAAGGGGGGAAAAGAAGCAAACAATTCAGTGTAGAACTTCTGTCCACAAATAAAGATTATGCACATGGCACGTATTTTCCTAGTGCTATAGGAGCCTGAGCATATGACTGGTGTGCAACAGGGACACAAAAACTTTTAAGTTACTTGATGCTGTGAGGAAACCACAGGGCTAGGACTCAGAATCTTATCAAAGCTGTGATGATGGGCAGACCAGCCTGTTAACATTTTTAAGCTTTTAAGGTTCAGCTACTGAACACGTAAAATGAAAATACCTGCCTTATCTATGAGCAAAACTTTTATGGCTAAAATAAAAGAGTATGTGGAACACAGGAAAATAAGGAATTATGATTCTGATCACAAAGAAAGGATTTGAAACATATCTATAAAACAAATGAAATTAAATATGGACACAAATTTTAGAAAACTGTAACAATCAAGTGAATGCACATTGAATACAAATGAATAACTGTCCTAAGAAAGAGAATTTTAATGCTAGAAGGAAAAGTAGATTAGAAGATATAAATGAAACCTTTATAGGAACCCTGTTATAAAAGCAAAGCACACAAATAGATTCCCTTGTTAAAATACAGCTGACGGTCTGCTTGCTTTGTCTTTCCTCAGCATGGTGCCAGGAAATTTCTACAGTTCTTTTATGGAAAAACTTTAAAACCACAGATTAAATGTTACCTTTAATTTCTAAGACTGAGGAGAATAAGGCCAAGAGGTAAAGGTGGTCAAAGGCAAGCCAGAATCAGGACTAGAACCCAAGTCCCTTGATTTTGTTTAGTATTCAATTATATCCTGTTTCCTTTCATTTATTTCTTACTTTTTTTTTTTAAGAAAAAAAAAATGAAAGGTTCTTTTGTTGCCTTTGTAATTAATTCTGCTGTTTCTCTTCTTTCAAATTGTCTGGCTCAAAAGAATTCCACTCTAATCTAGTAATTGATGATATGGGTGAGATCAGGGAAGAGGTAAAAAGAAAACAAAAGGCAGTCACCCCAAATTCATTCTGTTGAGATTTAAATAAAGGTAACACAGCAGTTGGAAGGTGTTTACAAAACTGTGGTGGGGGTTAGCCACAATCTCCCTGTAACTGCTTCAAATTGTCAAGATAACAAATCACCAAGAGGCGCCATGTAAGAATACACAACATAATAGTCTTCAACAACTTGGTCTCATTTAGGAAAAAGTCCTTAAACTAAATGTTCGCTGTATGGAAAATGGTACTTGAATAAACAATGACCTTTAAGGTCTCAGAAAAAAATGCTAATGATTCTCATATTTCTTATTGCAAGTCAATAAAAAACAAACTTTTCACAAGCCATTATTTAAGATAATCCTTAATACCTCCTCCACCATAAGAAAACCAAAATTGGTTTTCAATCAGCGGACTCTCAAAAATGCAGAATACTTAGGTTACACCCGTTTTTTTGGTACTAAATATAACTCCTTATACGGAACCCTCCTTTTTTACGAAAAGCTTGGATGCTGAACGACTCCTAAAACCGACCATAATAAATACTTTCACGACCGGCTACTAAGTGCGAGGTGAAGTATTTCAAGTTCCTCTCTAAAATGTCACTTCATGGAATTAAGAGGGGCTCAACTGTAGCTCGGTGTGTTGATTCTTTAAATGGAGTGACTGTAAGAAATTTTTAGGAGTTTGCATTTGTTTTGCTGCTTTTCCCGAAATCAGAGTTTGATTTGCTTCTTCCAGGAAGCCAATAAACACAGCAATTCTACCAAAGGGGGAGAATTACAAGGTCGTGAAGCTTTAGGACCTCCCGGTTGCAAGCCAGACCTCGGGTTTGCACTCCGGCTCTCTCGGGCAGACACTGACCTTAGGAGTCTGCGAACCACCCATGCTCCGCGTAACTTTTTCAGAAACATTCTCTGGAAACCTTGCCTTTTCCTGGCTGAATCAAGGTTACATAGGCTTCCGGAATTTGCGGGCTTCCGGAGCGACACAGGACCCGGAAGCGGTTAAAAAAAAAAAAAAAAGGAAATTACATGGGCGAGAGCTCTGATGCAGAGCCTGAGTGGGCTCAGCAATACAGTAAAGGACGCGAACAAGCCGAAGGGCCGAGGAGCCGAAGGGCCGAGGAGCCGAAGGGCCGAGGAGCCGACCCCCGAGGAGCCGAAGCGGGCACCACGAGCACTGTCATTGGTCGGGAAAACCCTGTCTGATTGGCAGAAGAGTCAAGACCCGTCAGCCTCGGGTCAGGGGCCAGGCGGGTAGAGGCGAGTGGGTCTGGAGAGCGCGGGAAGGCCAGCGCTCTTCAGACTTCACTTTCTGCCTGCTTGCGCCCCAGCGGGCCGTTGGAGAAGCGCCGCCACATGGCTGCGGGTCGTCTCAGCACCTCGGGGTCTCCTCGAGCGCCCAGAGGAGCCCTCTTGCGGGACGGCCTCGTGAGGAAAGAGCCCGCGGGCCGGCCGGCTGTGTCTCTGAGGCGCCCGGACCTGCCCTTCAGGCCCAGAGTGTCCGGGCGGGGAGCTTGACCTCTGCAGCTGCTTTCTCCTAGTAACCCGCGGGGCCCGCCCTGTAGAGTCGCGCCGGAGAGGCCCTGTAAATCTGGAGCAGTGCGCAGTGTCCTGGTAGCACAGGCAGAATCCAGTCAGTTTGTGGGAGTGGAATCCGAGGGAAGCGCGCTCGCCGGGCAGTTACGCGGCCGCTGTCTTCTCATTCTGTAGTATGGATGGCAGTGTGTGTTTGGCTGGGTGTCAGGTTGTTTGCATGAAATCGGGATGAAAGATACCTACACTTCCTAAGTTTTAGTAAGGTTCTTGTCAAACCCCGCCTTCACTTCTAGAACAATTTAAACACTAAGAGCTTGCATTGTAGAAGCAGTGTCGCAGAAGTGCTTTATAAATTTAATTTGAGGAATTACCCTGTGGGACAGAGTTGTTACTCAAAATCTGAAATATGGGCAAGATAAAAAAAATTATTAATCACCTAACACGAATTCGTTTCTACATTAAGGATTATACAGTTTGACATCACATACCTGGAATGTGGTGCTCCTTTCTGTACTTAAGGGAAAAATGGCCTGAGGAGGAAGATGATGATGAAAGTCCTTCCCACCAAGTCAACCTGAAGTACAAATGAGATATGGAGTGGAAGCTACAAAATGATTGGGTATGTAATTGACTTAGGGCAGGAGTCATGATTTTCTAAGCTGCAGCTATGAATATGGCCAATGACTAAGTCAGCATTGAGATGTGCTTATAGTATGAAACAGGCCCAGGGTTTCTAGAACATGGTATAAAGGGGGAAATTAAATATTCATTAATTTTATATTATATGTAGAAATTAAAATATTTTGGAAAGTGTAAAATTACGTATGCAAATCACATTATGTTTATATTAGATATTGTTGTTCTAGAGAGGAAGAAATTCCCTTTGAGGAGGAACACATCTTTCAATCAAAAGTTCTAAAGGAAGGCTGCTGTATTGCCCTTCTTGGGTAGCCTACAAATATACTGTACTTCACATAATTTTTATAAGGTGATCCCCCATTAAAAAAGACTAATGTAGAGAATATTTTCACAAAGCAGTTCTAGTTCGTGGAATATTTTGTGAGTCACATGAACATCACAATACTGATAATAACACCAAGTTATCAAGAAATTTGAATTAAATGGGAAACATAATTTTTAATATGTTGGTATTAAATGTTTAAAATTTGGGGTTTCACCTACATATAATATACTATAGCATATCTTTAATTTTGTAGTGAGCTAGTAAGCTGACGTTTCCGGGAAGCTTTGTGTTCAGTATTTTTATACTTTAAAAATATATTTATTTGCATTAGTTTATTTAACAAAAACCTTCTAGGGCCAGGAATATTACTAGGTTGGGTTGATAAAAACATGAATCACAAGGAAAGGAGAGAACTTGTGCTTTCTAGAAGCAAATCAGTGTCAATTCAGAAACAGTAAATCCGTAGACAATGACTAAAACATAGTGTTTTGTTGTAAATGCTCTACCTCTGTGAATTTAGTTGTTCTAAACACATTAGTTAAGCTGGGCATGGTAGCCCACGCCTTTAATCCCAGCACTCGGGAAGCTGAGGTACGAGGAGCATTGTGAGTTTGAGGCTGGCTTGGCCTACAATGTGAGCACAAGGCCTGCCTGAACTACTTAGTGCCATCCTGTCTCAAAAAACTAAGGCCTGGAGTTTGGCTCAATGGCTTAAGTACCTGCCTGGCAGGCGTGAGGTTGTGAGTTTGGTCCCCAGTGCCACAAAAAAAAAAAAAAAAAAAAAAACATTAGTTGTTTTAAACCTAGAATTTCCATATTCCTATAGGCATGCTAAGAGAGTCTAATTAAGACTTGTCTCCAGGTTTAAGAAATACTAGCAAAAATTAGAATAAACTTCATTTATTAACTATGAGAAAGAAGAAAAAATAATATTCCTTACATTTAAATGTAAAGAAAAACTTATAATAGCATCTTACATCCTCTTTTAGTCTTTTAATGAGTTTTATGTTTTGAGGAACTTAAAAATGTAAAGAAGACATTGATTTATGCCTCTAACAGTTCAAAATTGATGACGTTAAGTAAATTTAAATTAGCATATTACATTGTTCATAAATCAACAATCAATAAATTTGAGTCTTTTAGACAAGACTTAAACGTAGATTGTATGCTATTTTACTATTACTGCCATAACATTATCAGGAAGCTCAAAATAATACCAGTTTATTACCAGTTTATTATCTTATTATCTCCATTGCTCAGAAGCCCCACAGGGATCTCAGTGGACTAAAATAAAGTTGCCCACAGACCTCCTTTTCCTTTCTGGATGATCAAGGGAAGAATCTAGTTTTATGATCATTTTGGATTTTGACTAAATTCAGTTGGTTGCTGTTGTAGGAATGAAGTATTTTTTCCCTACTCTCAGCTGAGGACTATTTCTATCTTCCAGAGGTCACCAGTTCCTTAGTTTGGGCCCATGTCCTCTCTCATCTTGTTAGCAGTGATTTGTTGAGTCCCTTTCATTCTTCTGTCTTTCCTCTTCCATTATTATTTCTTTCCAATTATAGCCATTAAAAAAATTTATCAACAGATGGAATCAACCTATGTGCTGATCAACAGATGAATGGATAAAGAAAATACGATACTCATACACAATGTACACTGCTCTACATCAAGATAAACGAGGCATTTGTAAGAAAATGGATGTTCTTTGAGACCATAATATTAAGTGAAGTAAACAGACATACAGGTTTAAATATCACATGATTTTTCTCTCTCTCTCTCATTTTCTCTCTCTCTCTCTTTCTCTCTGTTTTTTGTTTTTTGAGACAGAGTCTCACTATGTAGTTCAGGCTGGTCTTGAACTCATTATGTAGCCCAGGCAGGCCTCAAACTCACAGTGATCCTCCTGCTTCAGCCTCTCAACCTGATTTCTCTTATATGAGAAACCTAAAACATAAATAAATTAAGGAGTAGGGCCAGGAGTTTGACTCAGTGGCTTCAGCACCTGCTTGGCGGGTGCAAAGTTGTGAGTTCAATTCCGGTACTGGCAAAAAATAAGTAAATAAATAAATAAATAAAGGAGTAAAATGAAAGATAATAGCAAATAGGGAGGAAGGTATATATTTTGTAAAAGTAAGCAGTTCAAGAGATGGAGTAAAGGGAATGAAAAAAGAATTAAGATGTTTATGTACATGTACCAACTCCCCATTAGGAATATGGCCATTGTACTAATAAACATTAAAATTAAAAAATATCTAATTGATTAGGTTATTTCTCCCTATGTCAAGGTCTACAACTTCACTACCATCTTACAAAAGTATGGTAACATATTCATAGGTTGCAGACATTGGAATATATTTTAGTTGTCCCAAGACAATGTGTAGACTATCTAGAAGGATACCAAAATCTTTCTTGTGCTCCAAATATTCTCTCCTGTCATTCCTGTGTCTGGCGTTTGCAGAGACATCAGAGAGACACATGCCTCATTGTTCCCTTATCATCATCATTACTTACTATCTTTGTTGTCTGGCAAGGGAGACTGATTTTATGTGGATGTGGGCAGTAGCATATACTGGCTATAATTCTAATACTGTTCCAAAGTTTAAACTGTCTTCTAATATTTGCTCCTATTGCATTAATTCAAACCCTTATTACCACTGTACTTTTAAATCCTCTTCTAGCCACCAGCCTCACTACAGTTTCATTCTCTTGGCTGCTTTCTGGAATGAGTTTTCTGAAACACAAAACTCCACTTCACCTACTTCCTTCAAACTGTTTAGTGCCCCCACTGCCAGTTCCTGCAAATACTGTACATTTCTATGTACTTTTTGGCACCAGTTCCTATAGCATCTAAGGTACATGTACTTATTTATTTTGATATGTTCTTTTTTTAATTTTAATAGTTTCTAAAGCATAAGCTCATTGAGAATAGGGTCATAGTGATGATTTTGCTTGAATGAACTCATTATTTTGTCATAGTATAATTATTACATTCTTTCAGTATATGTCCCTTCTCACTATAAACTCTTTAAGGGGATGCTCATTGCTTTATTCTTTTCTCCTTCCCCTATTGCCTATGGCACAGTAGATAGGGTTATTGAATGAATGAATTGGAAAAAATTAATATAGAATACATGGATTTTGTTTGCTTAAGTCTAAAAGTTATTTAAAGTAGTTTATTGGAGATGCATGTTATTATTATTATTTTTTTTTTTTTTTTGCGGCACCGGGGATTGAACTCACAACCTCGCGCCTGTCAGACAGGTGCTTAAGTCACTGAGCCAAACTCCCGGCCCTGGTTTGTTGAGGCAGGGTCGCACTGTGCAGCTCAGGTGGGCCTTGCGCTCGCGTTGTAGCCCAAGCCGGCCTTGAACAAAGAACGCTCCTCCTACCTCAGCCTCCCAAGTGCTGGGATTAAAGTCGTGCGCCACCACTCCCGGCTTGAGATGCATATTATTATATACAACTTGGTTATGGTTTTAGAAGGAATATAATTAGGAATTAAAAATGAAAACTGAGTTAGATGTGGTGGCACATGTGTCTATGATCCCAGCACTATGGGAGGCTAATGCAGAATTGCAAGTTCAAATCCAGTCTGGACATTTCAAAACTTAGCGAGACAGTGGCTCAACATAAAAAAATAATAAAAGGGTTGGGGATATAGCCAAGTGCAAAGGTCCTGGGTTCAATCCCCACTACTACAAGAAAAGAAGTGTGAACTCTGGAGCCAACATGCCTGAAATGTATTCTACTTCTGCCATTTACAAGCTGTGTACTATTGGATGGGCCACGTTACTTGTCCTGTGTCCTGTGTCTGTTCTTTGTGAAGCAAGCATGGTAACTAAATGATGAATGTTTATAAAATATTTATAACTGTCTCCCACATAGTAAATATTCTAAAATATTTGTTATAGAAAAGTAATAGTTTATATTTTCATTGCTTTTGATGAATGGTTATATAACCCAGTGATTTTTTTAAAAAAAATAGCCATATAATTTGTAATTGTATTTTTAGAGTATTTTTTTACTCTCAATGATTTTTAATATCTTGTATTACAAAATGACCTTACATATGCCTTAAATATTTAGGAAGTACTTGTGTGTTAGATCACACACAAGTACTTCCTAAATATTTAAGGCATATGAAAAGTCTTATTGTTATTTTGTAGTATTTTTTCTTTTGCTTTTAACAAATTACCACAAATTTAAAGGCAATAATCAACATATTAGATTATTAATTATTAGATTACTAATTATAGATTATTAGATTATTAATCTCAAGTTCGGAAGTCCAACAGATCAAGTTATTAGCAGGCTGTGTTCCTTTCTGGAGACTTACCTAGAATCTATTTCCTTCTCTTTTCTGACTTTTAGAGGCTGTCCATGTTCATTGACTCATATTTTATCTCTCTACATCTTTAAAGCCAGCAGTGTTGGATCTCTCCAATCATGCTGCTATCTTTATGTCTCTTTTCATGATTACAGCCAAGAAAGATTTTCTGCTTTTAGGAATTCTTGTGGTAATATTGAATCTACTTTATCTAAGTCAGTCTTCACATTTCAAGTTTCTTATTTACTTCATTACATTCTGAGGGTAGGAGGATGGATATCTTTGGGGACCCAGTAGTGCGCCCAACATACTCTTAACACTATATCAATCACTGCTGAAAAGTACATGAGTTGTACCTTCTGAAAATAAAGATAGTATTACCCAAACTGCAAACAACTATGTCGATATCATTTATTCCTTGTTGGTTGGTGAAAGCCACATTTACTTAGCAGAGTGCTAGGTACTGCAGGATTCACTGACCAATGTTCTTGTCTACAAGGATTTTTATTTTGGGAAGAAGGAAAAACTCATTCTTGTTGACTGTCTGCTATGTGCTAGATTATTACAATTCTAGGAGACCAAAACGATTAATTATCTTCATTTTATAATGATGAACTTGGAGCTAAGAAAGGTTAAAAGACAAGCCTAAGGTCCACAGTTAAATGATTGGTGGGACTTGCACCCAGATTGTATGATTAGTGAATTCTTAAGCAGTATTAAAACTTTGCTCCCTAATTGTCCTGTATGGGACAAGGTGGTAGAGCAAGGAGAAAGAGAAAGCCAACGAGATTTTTAAGATTATTTCTAACCAAGCTAATAAATACCAGGCTCTAGAAAAATCACCTGCCCTCGCTCTGAAAACTGAGTAGAATTATAGGCTTATAGCTATTAAAAGGCAAAGCAGCTAAGCAAAACAGGAGAAACAAATGAAACACACAAGGGAAAAGAACCTCTCCAGGCATTTTGGAGCTAGGCAGAATGAAAAAAGTGTAAGATAAGTTCAAAAAGGTTCTTTAAAACCTGGTTATAGTTATGTAAAAATATAATGCATTTTTGATATACATTGAACACTCAGATTCTTGAGTTTTTTGATCAGTAGTTTAAATCATTTCTACCTTAATTTAAACTGTAGACTATATAATTACCTGGTCAATTTGAAATATCCAGTGAATTAGATTTATGAAAATATGAAATTTAATTCTAGTGATATGCAAAAAATATGAATGGGCACCACACATTTTGTGTGTCTAAACCACTTCATGAATTCAAACATATGTTCAATTTATATTTAATTACAGTAAAGTGGCATGCATCACTGTATATCAAAATTTGCGGGCCTTTTGTTTTCTTGTGAAAACAGTATTAGTAGTGATTACATTCAAAGCACATTAAACATTTCACTGACAATAAAGTACATAGAAACAATAGAAGGAGAAAAAAATAAGATTGTGTTTTCAGTTACTTGGGAGTGAGTCTTAAAAACAACAGTGGAAAGAAGTCATACGAAGCAGGGCTTAAAATACTTTCCCCTCTTTTTCTCAAAACATTATTTAAATTCACTAAATGGAAATTTAATTTTGTAAGATGTCTGTACTGTTCAAATTTGTTTATGCTTTGAGCTTTCAATTTGAACAATTTATTGTTACTTGGAGAGGACTTTTTTTCTCTTCAGTCTGATTGAGTTTCCTTTCCAGGGAATAGATGAATCCAGGAGAAATATTTCCACAGCTTCATACATAGCCAAAAGCAGTGGCCATGGAAGAACAGAGAACTCACTCACAGAATAATGACAAGAGAAAAATATGTAATCCTTTTTTCCTGTAATCTCTGTGTCCTTGATATATCTCAAATTCTCTACTTCATAGATTTAAGCTTTTTATTTAAGTTTAGAAATTGAACTTCTGCTTCACAACAATATTAAGCAGCCAAATGTAAATAGGAAATACATGAGGAGACCTGATTTTGATTTGTTTTTGACAGTTATGTGACCTATGAAATGTCTGTTAACTGTCATGGGCCTTAGTTTCTTAATCTCTCATCTGTTTGACGTGTCCTTAAATGTTCCTGTGTTTAAATAGATTAGAATTCTAAAGGCCAATTTTTTATGGCTGCAGTTTCAACCCACTTTTGTACTCTGCATGTGTTATTTGAAGTCATTTTTTCTATGTCTGCAGGTTTCCTATAGTAACATAATGACATCCGTTAGAGAGGCTAAGCCCTAAATTCTTAGCTGAACCCAAATTTGGCTCCTCTTGTCCTGAGTTTTGATCTTGTAATTGAGAGGATACTCCCTCTACCCCTCAACAGAAAGATTTTGTACTGGCCTTACAGGAATATGCTTAAAGTTATTCTGTGTAAAATAGTTTCCTTTTCTACATACTTTTATTTGTACTGTATATCTTTTTGCCATAACAGAGGAAGTCGGTGAGGTAAAAAACAAAAGTACAGTAGTAGTTTACTGTAACACCATCACCTTAATAGCCCCAGCATACAGTGCTTATCTTTATCCCCAAACCCCCCAAAACCCCAATGCTGAAAGATCACAGTGACTTTTAGAGACAAGAAATATCTTCAAAACGAGCTCCTAAAAACATAATAAGAACTCTGGATAAGGTGTTCTGAACAAGGGTTCTTAATTTATTACTTTAGAAGTTCAGGACTGGTTTTGATGTCAATATTCTAATATCCCTCAAAGATGTGAGAAGAATAAGGGTTATATACGTGTAGTGGAATTTCAGAGAATTATAGCCTTTAAAGAATTTAGAAGTCCAAATTCTTTTTGAGAATGCAAATTAATGCATTTTCCTCCTTATTTTGTAAGAATCTAATGGCCAAGTATTGCTTCTGAGTGTCTTTGGATCACAGAAATTTCTTGAAATTTGGATAAAGATAATACTGTAGAAGAAGTATACTTGGAGTGAAGGAGGCTTGATCACCTGTGTCCATCGTGCACACTCAGTTGAGTTGAGTGCCCTTGGAATATGATGTTATTTTTGAAGGTGTCACTACTTTATGTAAAAAATGAAGTGTATGGAAAAGATCAATTCTGTACAGTTTTCCAGTTCTAAACTTACATGATTCTAAGTGTAAATTGTCAAACATCTCTAGATACTTTGGGTTACCCCCAGGCATCAAGGTGGATGTCAGTGCTGCTTAGCTAGACTTTGACAGTCTCTAGAATAGTACTGGACAGGTTTAATCTACTTAGATGCCCTAAACTTCCAAGGAGAAAATGAGCCCTAAATATGTAGGATTAAGCATGTCACTATTGTTCCATCTCTAAGTGCTTTGTTTTATAATTTTCATTCACAGAGATTTAATAACTTCAAAGTATTTTTTAGCCATTATTACAGAGATAGTAGATTATAGTAATATTATTTCTATTATTTCTATGTTGATTTCGAAGTTTATTATTTAAAAATTATCCTTGTTTAAAAATCCTGCTGTTTCTTCATCCAAAGACAACCAATGAAATGAGGGTTTTTTAAAATTAAAAAAAAAATTTTAGCTTCCGGTGACACTGTGGGAGGATATAAACACAGTGAGAGAAGTGCTCACCCTGAGATACTTTGTATGATAAGAGAAAGGGAAAATTTTGAAATCAGAGAAATTTTAAAACATCAAAATATGCGAGATATTTTGCAGGATAATGAAATTATTCTAAAAGGGAGAATGTATCCTTTAGTTTTCTAAAACAGTAATCTTTGTTAAAGATTTCTTCTTGTGAAGCTCATTGAAATGTTTCTTTTCCAAGTCTAAAAAGCTCTTTTTCAAGATAAATGTTACAGCACTATTTTTAATTATGAGGGCTAACATTTATACATTTATTTCCTTCTTACATTCACATACTTCCAAGGGCATTTGGAACAAGAAAGATTTTCATAGCTGTTTAGAGAAATGAGCACTTTGGACTTTATAATTACAAATATTATTTCCCATTTCTGTCTGAGTTCAGGCTGTATTCTCTGTGGTATTGAACCTTCCAAGTTGTATTATAGCAATGTAATGTATGAATTGTGCCTGAACATCTAAACATTGGAAAGTCTCTAAGATACATAGAAGCAAATTTGTTTCAGCTAGCTTCATTATGAGTTGCTTTTCTTTTTCTATGTGGTTAGTAGATTATCCAATAAAATACGATTTAGAAAATAAAATGTTATACATTTCTCCTGATTCCTAAGTATTTGTAGCTCAAACACAAAACACAGTAATAAAGCCTGGCTATGTATGGGCTGACTGCCTGAAACAGTGTCTAGACATGTTTATAAACTTAAGACAACCAGAAAAATGCTCATTTTGGGGAAATCAGTATAAATCCTGCTTATTTATCAAAATCTTAAACCATATCAATATATGCTTATATAGAGTTTAGTGAAAGTAAATATTTTTAAGTGTTGTCATTTATAATATTTTAAAGTAATGCTGCTTCACAACAATACTATTGACTCAGATTTCTGATTAAAGGTAAGCTATTTTCCTCTATTTTGTGAAATAAAAATATATAATATTTTATAATACAGGATATGTGCCAGGCACTTAAATATTTTACCATTATAAATACAATCAAAATTGATATGAACTCTGTGAAAAGTCCTGGTATTACCAAGTTTCCATTTTACAGCTGAGGAAAATGAGGCACAAAGAGATTTAAATAAATTGCCCCAGTTTAAATTAGACAGGGTCAGAATTTATTTCAGGCACCCTACTCTGCATCAAATCTCTTGATTATGAAGCTATGCCTCCTTTTCGCAGAACAGTCTGCACCTCAGTTTCTCCTGTTTTGGAAGGTAGCCATACTTTAAACTTGAGCACCTGCAGCCCAAATCTGTTTTTCACTTAATCAATCAAAAATAAGATGAGAAGAATTCAGAGCACTAGCTTGAGGTCAGGGCTTGCTGCATAATTTCAAGGCTCAATACAAAATTTTTGAAAAAGTACTTTTTTGAAAAAGTATAAAAGGCTAAAATATGAAGCCTTATTCTTGCTTTTTCAGCCTTGTCATAGATTTTTGATTGGCATTTTCTGTCAATTTTAAATTATTAGCTTATGTGTCATTCAAATTTGTATTGTGCAGTGCCTATTTTAAGTACAATTATAAAAATGTTAAATTTATATGTAGAATCACCAAAATTACACTGCACTTTTTAAAAGATTTTTTTTGTAGTTTGCAGATGAATATCTTTTATTTTTTCCCCATACTGTAACAGTGGAAACTCTGGAGAGAACCATCTTAAATTTTAAAATCGCACTTCTTGACACACATTTTACCAATACTCTCTACTTTTGGCTTACTGACGAGTATAGAAAGATGAAAGAAAAGAGAACGTAGGCTGTCTTTCTTTATCCTTTGCTTTTATGTCATCGTCTTCAGTGGAAGTAGTTCACTAATTCAGGGAATTCATATGAGTAAGAAACGATGTAAGTTCCTTTGGTTGTTCATGTTTCTCAGAACATCATTATTTTCTTTTGAGTATTTGAAACAAGTTCTGATTCAAATAGAAGTATGCCTTCATGGAGTTATTAGTGCCCTTGCTCACCCTGGTGTGTTGTAGCACTTTTGCCTTGTGTTTGATTTGAATCTCTAAACTTCCCCTTACTGTGTTCATGCATATTATGAACTCAATGTGAACTAGCTAACATGTGTTTTACTTGTGGCTCCTCTGCTTTTGCAAATGATCTGTGTTCTATTGGATTTTACTTACAAAAATGGCCAAATATGAAATTACTGAGAATTTCAGAATACCTATAATGAAACTCTTTTGAGTAAAAGGTTCCGGTGACTGAACAGGTTGTACAACTCTGAAGAATGAATTGCTTGGGGCCATTAGATAACTTGGAAGCTGAACTGGGTTGAAACCATTTTTCTAGTCAACTCCAAACACTGTTGTAAAGATAAAAGGGTTTGGTTTTAGCGGGTTAGATGTGGGTGCAAGTAATCAAAAATGGCAAATCTGTCTTTCAGAAGGTTCTAGCCAGCAGCTTTCATTAAAAACTGAGAAAAGAACACAAGGCCATGCTCAGTATATACCAGTGATGGAGACCCTTTAGAACTTTCAGTGATACAGACAGACAGCTGCAGCCTGCATACCATTGGTAGCACACCAAGGGTATATACCTTCCCCAGCCTCAGGCACTTCCTTAGGAAAGTCTGAATCTCTGTGAGATGATTCGTTTCTGTGGCAACAAGGTAGGTACTTGGAGGCTGCTCATTCTGATTTGACAGTAGATAAATTTATTAGCTAGAAAACAAACAACAGTCATACTACCACCCCACCCTAAAATGCATGCAATATCTTTATTTAAAAAAAAATTTTTTTTTTGGTACCGGGAATCAAACCCAGGGCTTCGTGCTTCGCAGACAACCAATGTACCACTGAGCTACATTCCCTGCCTCTACGTATGCAATATTTTTAAAAAACATTGTTCATCTACATTATCCCGCTTGTGCATATCACTCTATTATTTCTTTGCAGTAAATATTTTCCCAGATGAGGAAGTCTAGAGCAGTATTATCCAGCAGAACCTTATGCAGTGATGTAAATGTCTTATATGCCACTGTGTTGTAACACCACTTATGTCTTATGAACCACTTGTAATGTGGTTAGTGTGACTGAATAGCTGAAATTTTCATTGATTAAATTTTAAAAGTAGCTATATGGCCCTACTGACAGTGTAGCTTAAGAGCATACATGTGATGTACTCCTTCCCTTCATTCAGTCACTAACTCACCATGATCAGAGTTTCAAATTATCAGAACTTCTCAAGAGCAGGGTCTTAACCAGAACCTTCTGTCACCTGTGGCCCATTACTGCAGGTCAGCTAGCTTGACCTGGTTCTGAGGTCACTTCATCCTCCCGTGTTTCACTTAAGAGCTAGGGAGGCAAACATTGCACACATTACATCACCAAATAATGTTTGATTCACACTCTGATTTAAGGAAATGGATATGCTTGTTTACTTCTAAGGAAATTAACAGGGCCGGAACATTAGCCATCCCTGGCATGCTAGTCCCAGTTCTCCAATTCTCTTCATTCTTTTGAATATTACTTTTGTTATAGTAAGCCAAAAAGTAGTTTGGACCCTTCCTTTCTGTGACTCCAGGTTGTGGGAATGGGCTGAAGCCAAGTTGATTAACCTGGTTCCACTTCATCCTTAGAAACTTTATCTAGCACTATTCCCAAGCTTGAGAGAAGACTATAGGAGTACCTATATGAAGCCTGTGAACCCCTAACCAACATTACTGGTCACCCCATCCCTACACAATTAAGATAAATTTCATTTTAAGGCAAATCTCATCCCCTGTTCTTCCAAATCCTGCCAAGTCTCATTTTAGTGTCAGTATACTTCACTAGGTAGGAAATACCAATTGCAACTCTCCCCTGTCTGACACCTGATGATGACTCTCAGTCCCTTTCAGTTGATCAGTTTATCATTTATTTAAATACTTCTAGGTACTATAAATATGCTTAAGAGTGTACAAATACAGTTCCTACTCCTTTTCAAACTCTCCAGTCTCCCACCCAGTATGTGAAGGCTTGATTCAAAGCCATCTGTACTCTTCAGTATCTCTCTAAATACACATCTTTCACTCAGACATTGACAAGATACATACTAGAATATAATTTGTTTACTACCAGAAGCAAAAAGTCCATTTAGTAATGGGGAAATTTTCTCTTGATCTCACTGTCTTCTACCCAAGTCACTTCATTTTCCAACTATAATTTTATCTACAGACTAGCCAGATTTCTTACCACTACTGACACATGAGCAGTCAACTAGCATCATGAGGATTTATGAGCCACTCAAGGGTATAGCTCTCAAGTTTTATTTTTTCTCAAGATATGTGGGGATTACATATTATGAATTTTCCTTGACTTCTGTACTTTTTCCTGATACAAGTCACTGTTCTACCTTCAGCACCACAAGGCCCTCCTAACTGGTTTTCCCACAACCATTCTTATCCCCCCCCCACTGCACATACAATAAGGATGTTTTAGAAAGGTAATAATGAACATACCATTTCTCTGCTAATTCCTTTATTGCTCTTAGGTTCAATATCAAATTGCTGACTTTGGCCTAAAGATGCTGCAAGATCTGCCATTTCCTTTTGCCTCCTATTTCAGATATTTTCTCTGTAGCCCTGAGTCCTTTGGTTACAAGGCCTTTTTACATTCATTCATAAATTAATTTAATAGAAATGGGGTGAGAAAATCCCAAAAAGATATTTGACTTCCCAGAACTTCCATTTTAATAAAAGATAAGTAAAAGAAGATATTTCAGGTTGTTTAAAGAAATAGGGCTTGCCTTATATGCTCCTCTACATTCTGCCAGAGGACCATTGGTCCTACTATTCTGTTTATTGGGACTCTTCTCACCCTCTCCTTCCTCAATTGCTATTAAGGCACCTTCTCTATTCATTCTTAATATTAGAATTTACGTGTCTGCTCCCATGCCCCAGGACTAATTCAAATCTAGGTGTTACCTAAGGGCCAGGTAACAAATGGAGTTGTGGTAGTCAGGTTTGCATTGCTATGACAAATAACTGAAAAATACAGTATAAAAGAGGAAATATTTATCATGTTTCCTAATTTGAGAGGTTTAAGTTCATGGATACTTGGCTTTGTGGTTTCTGATCCTGTAAAGAGGCAGAAATCATGACAGGAAGGACGTGACAGAAAAAAGCAGCTCACCTCATGGCAGCCAGGAAACAGGAAAAGAGCCAAAGAGGAAGTGGGAGGGGATTCAGACATAGTCCTTAAGTCACACATGTGACTGTGATTCATTCCCTTCAACTAATTCCCAACTTCTGTTTCCACTGCCTCACAATAATGTCAACAATTTCTGATATTATCAGGGGCTTAGTCCACTTGATGAAAGTTAGATCTCCTATGACCCATCAGCTGGCAACTAAGCCTATAGCACATGAAGTTTGGAGGACATTTAAAATTGAAATCACAACAGGACTTGACTAAAGTGCAATTCACAGTGAGTTTGTTGTTCCAAGGACCACCCAGTGATCATTTTATCAAACTTTGAGTGTAGTTTAGATTAACCCCCACAATGGATTTTTGACACAAGGCCTATAATTATAGGGCAGGGCAAATGAAAATCTCTGTAATTCACCCTACCTTAAACTCATGAAGATAGTATATCAAAACAGTATTTTATCCCAGTCGAGATGGTGGGCCTTAGTGGCACTATTAATGAGCTTGATGATGCAGGCTCTAACATATATCAATTTAACTGCCAATCTGGCCCCCTCAACAAGCAAATTGATTCAGGAGAATAGCTATAGACAAGCCCAGGTCTAAGTAGAAATCCTGATTGCAGCTGCTGCACCAGATATGGTACTATCACTACAGTAGATCAATAAGGCCTTTTCCATTCCAATGATGAAAAAGGATCAGAAATAGTTCATAATTTCATGGGCCAGATGACAGTGTTCATATATAGAGAGACAGCAAAAAATCTAAGTTCAAATGACAGGTGGCTTGTCTAGGTAATGGTGTAAGCCAAAAATAGAAGGCTAAAATGTATCACAGTCAAATAACGAAGTAGAGAGGGCAAATATTCTCAATGGAAAGAAATGTAAGCAGTGAAACTGGTTTATGTACATTGTATGGCAGGAGAAATGGCCAGAAGTGAGAATATTCATAGATTTCTGGGCAGCAGCTAATAGTCTAGCAATCTTCCTGGGTCTGCAAAAAAAAAAAAAAAAACAAGACCAGAAGATTGCAAACAAAATTTGTTATATACAATTGTACTAAATCAATTGCTTAGATGTTTTATGTGTCTTTTGGCCTATTAGTCTCACTTTCAACCTGAATATAAAGAAAACTGGTCCTGGAAAAAATAAAAGGGGGTAGAGGGATAGGGAAAAAAAGAGAATTGAAATGTGTTATGTACATGCACTAATTCCCTACAGTGAATGTAATCATCGAGTACAACAAACATATACTAATAGAAGTGGAAAAAAAATCTGGTATAGGGATATGGATTGGCATTTCTCATTTTTTCATTATATCATAATATAATAAGAAATATTTTGCCTTCTTTCTGTTTCTTTTCTACATCTTCATTAACCATCCCAATCAGAACCATATGCCCTAGTATCCAGAACAGCACAGGATCTTTTTATTCTTAGAAAGTTGGAGAGATCAACTAGTTATAATTATTATAATACTTTGTCCACATCTCATCTTTTAAGCTGATCTGCTGTTAGAGACTTGAGTGGGATTTGACTGAGTGAGATGATTAAGTTACATTTTAGATTAGTTGGGAAAAGAATACAGTTGGCAGAGCTTCTGAGTTCTAGCCCTGATTCTAAAATAATGGGTGATTCAGGCAAGGTTCTTAAATATGAGAATATCTTAGGAATTCACTTATAAACTATCTCTGAAATGAGAGAGTTTTCATGGCTTCCAAGATGTCTAAAAGTTTATGCCCTCAGTTATTCATTCATTCACTCATGTATGTATATATATTTCCTAAATGTCTTGAGGAAGTAGACAATACCATACGTATTTTAGAAGTTTGGAAATGGGAGCTAAGAGAGTACAGGTGCCCTACTGTGTTTTAAAGTTGGTAAGAGGAAGAATAATTTAGGATTACAAGCCATTCAGCAAAATGGCCTATGCTTGATTCATGACTCTGTTACTTACTAGCTGTGTGACCTTGGACAGGGATTTTAGCCCTGAAAATCTGTTTAACTGCAAAATGGTGCTTAGTCTGGAATTTGCCTGATGGATTGTTTATAACATTAACTATAATAATCCAGGCAAAAATGCTTTAATATTCTCAGCATGTATTCAATATGTATTAAGTAATTATTAACTCATAGTAAAAGTCATTTCATTTTTATTTCAGCATTGGGCTTGCTACTTGCTTCTGAAGTGTATACCAATTGCCCTTGTGATCTTTCAAACCCATTTTTACTTTGCAATCCTAGTTGCTGAATGGTCTGATCACTACAACTCTGTGTGTACATGTGTGTGTTTTACTGAACAAAGTAATGTAAAAGTAGGAGTAATTTTATCATTTTTAATCAATTTCCAATATCAAAACTGACAAATCAAAGCAACCCAAATTTGATAATGTGTAGAGAGGAAGATTACCAATAACTCACTTCATTTATGTTCTCTTTCAAAAATACATATTTTTAAATATCAGGATAGAAAAGAAAAATTGTATAGACAAAGGGTAGTTACCCTACTACATTTCCTAAGTGATTGATTGTATTTTTTCACAGGAATTGAAGAAAGGGAAAAGAGAACATGAGGGTTGATTGCATCAAAAGTATGACATGGATAAAAGAATCAAGAAATCACATGTCTGCCCAGAAATAAACTAATAAATCAAGAGCATGTTCTTAGCTAAATCAGATGTTTCTTTGAAACAGCAGACAGTGCAATACCAGTATATTCTGTATTTAGACACCTCGCTGAGTATCTTGTTGCTTTCAACTAGTGAAGAGTATAGCAACATGAATGCTTATAAAATTGGTAAAACATTTTATTTTGTGCCCTGATTAGCCGTTGGTGGCCCAATGAATATATTGTAAAACCTAAAATCATAAAGAAGAAAATGATCTGTTGGCAGAGGTGAAGTCTAGTTGTTACAGCATCCTACATTAACCTGTTCATCTTCTTAATACTTACTTTGGTTTAAATTTAACAAGTTTTTAATTTCATATTGAGGTGTATTTTAGAGAATTGTGGATTTAAATTCATGCATCATTTGTAGAGAGAGTCATGAAATTATTTCATAATACTTCAGATCCTCATGATAGTATCATATTTTAATCAGGAAAGACTATAACCCTTAAAAATACTACAATGGTGGCATTTTACTGTGAAGCGTAAGTAAATCCTAGTATAGTTAAAGAAAACTAGTCCATACAGATTTCTAAAATTTGAAATACTAATACATCAGCGACTAAGTAAAGAATTCTGTGGGAGTATACAACTTATTAAGTAAGGGAGAAACTTGTTATGCTATATTTAATTGACAAGCGGAGAAATTTGAATTATTTGTCATTATATTGTAAGGTCAGTGTTGCTCAATGTCAAATCTGAAAACTATATTCTACCCCATCTATACCTTGACCAAAAACTGTATATAATTTTTGGTTACTGATTCTAAATAAGGACAGATTTCTACTGGAAATTCTTTTTGCTAGGATTTTATCATAATAGCAACTATGCTTTGGTAGGAAATAAAGGCCTGGAAATGTGGTTCATGCCTCAAATGCCATTTATGAACTCAACCAAATTTTTGCAAATTGTTTTACATTCCCAGTTTAAATGAAAGTTGACTTGCCACAGTCACACAAAAAAATTTGTTAAAATTTGAACCCAAATCATTGGACTCCAGATCAAAAGAATAGACTCAAAATTGCATATTAAACTGGTTGAACTGGTGTTTCAGAGTGCAGTTTTCATCCTAATAACACAGTACCCTTGTACTTTTCTAGCTGTGATTAAATAGTTCTACTGGAAATAGATGGAAAACAGAAGGAGGGCTGAGGACTTTAGTGGAAAGATAATTTTGTGACAGAATAAAGCTAATGGTAACATTGATGTGGTTTTGTAACCAGCACCTTTACACTGTTTAAATGTTTGTGTGAATAAATTATTTTAATGAAAATCAAGGACTCTTCTTTCCTTTGACCATACTCAGTAAT
>RJWM01021670.1:0-34915 GCA_004363535.1 Dasyprocta punctata
TCACCCTGCTCCATGCAAAGAGAAAAAAAATGTGTAAAACGTGCCTTTCTGTAACCTTTGTTATCCATATTAGGGAACGACCACCACCATCCGGCTTTAGACCCTCCCAAAGACAATTCCTCCAATGGATGCAAGAGATCTTTAAAATACTAACCAATGTACTCAACTTTTGTACCCATGTTAGCAAAACTCCTCCTCTTTGTTCTAGTGTTTTATAAGCCCCTCCAGGCCACTGAGACGCACGCAGTCTCGGATTGGGTCTAAGTGAGACTGCGTCGCCTGGCCAGGAAAATAAACGCTCCATTTAAATTCTTCGGGCGCTCCGTGAGTTTTTTTCAATTCGGGGGTCTTCACCACTACAGCTACATCCTCAGCCCTTTTAAAATTTTTATTTTGAGACAAGGTCTTGCTAAGTTGCCCCAGCTGGCCTTGAAAATGTGATCCTCCTGCTTCAGCTTCCAGAGTAGCTGGGGTTATAGGCATGAACCATTCTGGCCAGCTTGCAGTTATTTTGAAATATTCAATATGTTATTAACTATGGTCATCCAACTGTGCAATAGAATACCATTCCTCCTCCCTAATTTTTTTTTTTTGAGACAGAGTCTCACCATGTAGCTCAGGCTGGACTTGAACTCTCTATGTAGCCCAGGCTGGCCTCCATCTCACAGCAATGCCCCTGCCTCATCCTCCCTAGTGTTGTGATCACAAGCGTGCACCACAACACCCGGCTGCCTCATTATATTGCTATACCCGATAAGCAGCCTCCTTTACCAGCCCTGCTAATCCCTTTTGTGCTCTCTGTGTCCAGGAGACATGTGATCCATTCCATCATCATCATCATTATTATTATTATTATTTTGCAGACAAGCTTTCCCTATGTATTCTAGGTTGATCTTCAACTCATTATATAGTCTAGGCTGGCTTTGGCCTTAACAGTGATCCTCCTGCCTCAGCCTCCCAAGTGCTGGCATTACAGGTGTGTGCTATCCTGCCTGATCATGAGATCCATTTATTTTCTGAGGAGCATTTTTGCCTCTTTCCCCTCACACTGGATCGAGGGCTGACCCCAAGGGCTGGGGAGGGAGCCTGACTTCTGGGTCTGGGGTCTCATCTGTGCTCTCAGCCCTGAGCCCCCATGGCTCTGGCTGACACCCCCTCTGCCCACCCTGCACAACCCCCTGGCCTGCAGCGTGCAGACCTGTGGGAGCGTGGAGGATGTCCACCACTGCCCCTGGCTGCCAGGGCCTGGCTGGGGCTCAGCACGTAGACAGCGACCGCCTGGTGCTGCACGGGGCTGGGGCACCATCTGCAGGACATTGCTGATGGGAAGCTGCCGGAGCTGCTCTGTGGCTCCAAGGGGACAGCCCAGACCTGGTGTCTTATTGAGAGCCAAGGTTCACGTAGCTACTGGCCGTGGAGGCTGGGAAGCCCCGGGCCACGTGCTGGCCTGGGCAGGGTTCTGGTGGCCTCGCACCAGGTATGTGGGCAGATGGGCTGCCGGCTTTCTCACTTTGCCCGCTGCAGGCCTTGGCCAGGTTTGCTGCAGCTGAGGGGATAGGGTCTGCACCTGCCGGGACTCTGGCAACAGGCCCAAGTGAACCCTCCCTGGCCCACCGGAGAGGGCACGACTGGTCCTGCTCAGGGTCTGTGACCCCAACCCCCTGCACCTGGCATCTGCTCAAGGAGGGGAAGAGCTGAGGGGGCTGCCCAGGGCTGCTGCTCACGTCCTGGTGGTCCCTTCTCGCCCCTGGCCAGGCCTCCTCAGAGCCCGTGGGTGGCTGTGCAGAGTGGATCCTGGAGCTGGTCCTGCTGTCTGGATAAGGAGTCTAGGCCCCGGGGACAGGGGCTGTATCTGGCTCAGAAGGAGATGGATGTCAGAGAGAGCCCTGTGGGGCGGGAGTCCCAGCAACAAGGAGGGGGAGGCGGGAGCTCTGCAGGGAACGAGCAGCGCAGTGATGCTGGCTGCACTGGTCCCCACCCACTCCCCTGGGCAGTGGTGCCTTCAGTCTGCACTCCTGCTCTTCTGGGCCTGCCCGGGGCGCTGCCAGTGCCCTGGGCCCCGGCGTCCCCGTGAACAGCACCGCCTTTGTCCGCCAGCAGCGGGGGAACAAAGGGAGGGAAATAAACTGGTTTAAAATGAGTTTGGAGTAGATAAAAGCAAAACCCCTTCTCCAATCAGGTATAGATGTTCAATTAGGGGACAGAATGTTCGTCTTTAGTGAAAACTGGAAGAATGTATTTTAAACACTCCCTTAGATTCCCTCGTGGGCCGGATGGTCTAGAGGCGTGCTGTAGAGTTTCTAAGTGTGAGGAGCACGTCCCAGCATCTCTCTGTTCCCGGCTTCTAGCTTGACTCCACCACAGTCACAGTACACCTCTGTCACCTCAACTCTTTCCCACGGTGGAGGCATTTTCTGTAATTCTAACGCAGCGAGTGCTCCTTGGGTGTCTGCCGAGAGCCTGAGCCCTGTCCCACCACGTACCGAGCTCCACAGCTGTCAAGTGGCCACTGGGCCCGAGTGCAGCAGGTTCTCCTGCGTCCTTGGTGTTATGGAGTGTGCAAGTCGCCGACACAGGTTGCTGTAACTGCACGTGCCTCTCTCTCCTTTCAGCACTATCAGATTGCGAAGCTTCGTTGTTTAGGGTGCGAAATTAAAACAAAAACAATACACTGAAGCATTTGGACTGCAGTTAAAACAGTGCTGAGAGGAAAATTTATAGCACTAAGTGCTTTCACTAGAAAAGAGGGTGACAAAAAAAAGAAAGGTCTCAGGTTGATATTCTAAGTTCCCAATTCAAGAGACTAGAAAAAGGAGAAAACTGAAACCAAAGCAAGAAGGAAGGAAGGAAATAATAAAACAAGTGAAAACAAAAACAATAGAGTAAAGCAATGAAGCAAAAAGCTGGCTCTTCAAAAAATGATATTTCTAACCCTTTACCAAGACCAAAAATGGTAAAAAAAAAAAAAAAAAAAAAAAAAAAAAAAAAAAAAAAAAAAAAAAAAAAAAAAAAAAAAAAAAAAAAAAAAAAAAAAAAAAGAGAGAGAGAGAGAGAGAGAGAAGATATTAACTGACAAGTTGCAGATGTTGGGGTGATGCAAGCTGGCTCCCCCAGCCCCAGCGGCGTGGCAAGGTGCCAGGGTAACACTGTGTGCAACTTCACTGGGCACCAGGGCCAGGCTTACCCAGACAATATGAAAACCTTTCATGACTTTTTTTTTTTTTTTTTTTTTTTGCGGCACCGGGGATTGAACTCACAACCTTGCGCCTGCCAGGACAGGCGCTTAAGGCACTGAGCCAAACTCCCAGCCCTGGTTTTTTGAGGCAGGGTCACACTATGTAGCTCAGGCCGGCCTTACGCTGGCGCTGTAGCCCAAGCCGGCCTCGAACTCACAACGCTCCGCCTACCTCAGCCTCCCGAGTGCTGGGATTAAAGGTGTGTGCCACCACGCCCGGCTCCTTTCATGACTTTTAAAAAACTGATGTAAGTGTAAAGCTCCCAAGAAAGAAATATCCATGCCCAAATGGTTTTTTCTTTTTTGGGGGGGGGAGACATCTAATAAAATTAGAAAGAAGAAATAATGCCAATTTGATATCATTTCTTCTAGAAATCTAACTCATTTTATGAAGCTAGTATTCCATGTTACCTGATACCCACCCTAAAGACAGTGCAAAAGAGAAAACTATACAATAATATCCCATGTGAACTTAGAAGGAAAATACTGAACAAAATATTAGCAAGCTGACTCTCTCTCTCTCTCCCTCTCTCTCTCTCTCTCTCTCTCTCTTTCCATTCTGGGTACACAAAACTGGGCCAACATTTGAAAATCAATCAATAAGCTAAACAAGAGACAACATATGCTCACAGTAACTGATGCACAAAAAGCTTTTGGATAAGCCTAACACAATTCATGATGAAAACTCTCAGCAAACCATCAATAGAGGGGTCGTTCCTCGTGGATAAGGGCCACCCCAAAACCCCAGCAACAGACCTGCTGATGAAAGCAGAATGGTCCCCCCAGAGGACCAACAGCGAGGGAAGGGGGTCAGCTCTGACCGTGCCAGAGCTTCAGCACAGCCAGTGTAATAAGGCAGGCAGCAGAAACAAGGCATTCAGATAGGAAAGCAAGAAATAAAACCCTGCCCATGAGCAGATGACATCATTACCTACGCAGGAGCCCCAGTGGGTCTTTTAAACACTACAACTGATGAATTCCATGTATTGTGGGATACAAGATCTCACCTACCAGGCACAGTGGTATGTACCTAGATTCCCAGATACTCAGGAACCTGAAGCAGGAGTGTCACTTCAGCTCTGGAGTTCAAGGCCAGCCTGGGTAACATAGTAGGGTCTTGTCTTGCGTGTGCAAGCACGCGTGCACACACACACGCATAAATTTAAGCACATTTCTATATACTTGCAACAAACATGGAAACTGAATAAACATGAAACATCATTTGTAGTCATCCAATGAAAATGGAATAGTTATAAACTTAAAACATGTACAGGGTCTGTATGTTGAAATTACAAAATGCTGATGAAAGAAGATAAATCTAACTTAAATAAACAGACACCATGCTCATGGGCTGGAAAACAACAGAGTGATGATGCCAGTTCTTCCCAAACTGGTCTAGGATTAAAGGAATTCCTATGAAAATCTCAGCAGAAAATGTTTAAGGCACAGATAAGTGCACTTTAAATGTATATGAGAGGCATGGCTCCCTGATCCCCGACATGATGCAGAACAAAGAACAGTCAGTCTAGCTGACGTTGGCCTTAGTGTGTAGCTACAGAAATCAGTGAGGTGCAAGACCTACCGGCCCAAGGGCAGACACACAGACCAGCGCAACAGAATGAGGAACCAAGAGACAACCCCGATCAGATGTGCGCAACTGATTTTAAAACAGGTTCACATGCAACTTGATGAACTTGAGACATCTGTCTGGGACCAAAAAATGAGTCTAGATTCACAACTTATAGTCAGAGAGGACACTGACTTAAAAGTAAATTTGACACTGGCAAGTGGCACAAGCAGTGTGGACTCCAGGAAGAGAAAGATCCCCGCCTCCTGAGAACCCACCATGTTGGGTCAGGGAGGATCCAACCAGAAGACGATTAGCCTGCCTTCCTGGTGGGTGGTGCAAGCAGCGCCTTCCGTGTGCCTAACACAGCGTGGGCTGAGAATCAAGACCACCCCTCTCCCTGTAAGCAACCTGCTGGTTGGGAGGACTGGCTAAGTTGATAGCAACTAAGGTACATGAAGCAACTAAGTGCTTGTATTGTTTGGTTGATTTTGCAGGCCTGGGGCCAGCAGTCTGAGCATCTCTTGGGAAGATGACAGTATGCAATGTGGCAAGTAAGGGGATTCTCTTCTCTCTTGTCTTTGAGGCCCAATATTGTTCTCACTGTTTTGCTTTATTCTCATTAATTTTTTTTTGCTTTATTTCGTATTCTGTTTAGATTGGTTTTATTCTGTTTTGTTTTTGGTTTGATTTTATTATACCTGATGGAATGGTCAACTATTGTAAAGATAACAAGATATACTATAGTAGCTATTGTTTTCCTAATATCTTACTTTGAAGTTCTGTACCAGTTCTACTGCTTTGTTTTGACTGACTTTGTTCTGTTATGCTTTGTAGGATTTTACTGTCTTTAAAATAAAATTTTTTAGAAAAGTAAATTTGAAAACTTAGCTATGAAAAATAGGACATAATATTTGGCACTTGTAGCTAGCTGAAGAGTTCGACTTGGCACCAAAAGTATGATCCATGAAAAGCAACAGTGGTGGACCAGACTTCATCAAGTGAGAAAGTTTCTCTCCACAAAAGTCCAAGTAAAGAGGAGCTACTCACACTTAGAAGGCATTTTCAAACCTCCAGTTATGGTTGATACATAGTGTCAAGTTGAGAAGTTTAGAAATTTGACTAAACCATTCAGTGGGGAGCCAGGATCCTTACTCTGTGCCAGAGCAGGAAACAGAGGTGGTATGAGTGCTATACCTGCCCAAGGGGCGTACCCTGCTTACAGTGTAAGTGAGGAAAAAGACTGTTCTTTCCCTGTTTTGCTTTTGTTGCTTCTGCTGTCTTCTGCTGCCTTGAAGTGTTGCCCCTGAGCCACACCACGCTGCCTTGGAGCCAGCTGATTATGGGCTGAAACCTCCACAAACTGAGCTAAATAAACCTTCCCTTCCTTTGTTTTGGGTGTTGGGTATTTTGTCTCAGCAATGAGAGAGAAGTAACTAAGACACCTCATTTGCAAAGGAAATGTCCCACAGTACAGCTTTCAAAACTCAGGATTAAAAGCCCAATTAGGGCTAAAGAGGATATGCAGCTGTTATTGGCCAGGAGGGAGATGCAAACCAAAACCACAAGAGATCTGTCAGCATGGCTCAAATAAAGGACAGTGACACCCATACCCTGGTGAGGATGCAGAGAAACCGGGTCACAAAGGCACTGCAGCTGGGAGTGCAGGATGTGCTGCGCAACTCAGCTGCTCTGCGAGAGCTCACGGTTTCTTGCAGGACCAAACACATCGTGAGCATGCGGTGCGGCATTTATCCCTGGGGTAGAACCAAGGTGCACGTGAGACCCACACGTGGAGGTTCACAGCAGGAGACTGAACCCAAATCCCTTGATGGGTGGTGAGTGGTCAAATGGACCACTCCGTGGGACTTCCAGCAGCACTGTGGTGTGACCATGTCCCTACACTTCCCCTTGGAAACTCAACCCTAAGGCCACAGGTTCGTGCTGTCGGGGGACCTATGGTGGTGAGTGGGGTATGGTTACGGATAGCCTAATGTGCTCATGGACTAAAGGGTGATCGAGGTGGCCTGGCACACATGCCCTGTCTCACTGTCCGATGCCCAGCACTGCCTGGAGTATGCCTCAACGGGATTGCGCTGCAGGAAAAGATAACCCCAAGGGCTCCACACTGCGTGATTCCATCTGCATCGCATCCTTGAAACCAGAGTGCTAGGTGGACAACCGGGTGCCCAGGGCTGGAGGTGGCTGCAGAAAGCGGCTGGCAGGATGCTGGGTGGTGCAGAGTTGGGCACCTTGATGGCAGGGGACACAGGAGCCTCCTGATGAACTACACAGAGCCAGCAAGGGCGGCAGCATGCTCTGCTCAGCCCTCTCCGGGAATGCCCCGGGGAATGGGAAAAGGACACTAAGCACCTGAGTGGCTGCTACTCAACCTCTGACACATGGTTCACCAGGAACACAGCGGGGTGTCGGTCACGTTTCTCTCATCATGGAAAACATCTCCTTGTGTAGCTCTCTGGGGCTGGACAGGTCCTGAACCGGCTGCAGCCGGACAGTGCTGCCCTTTAGAAAAGGTCCCAGCTGGGACCCGGAATACCATACTGGCCTCTTCCCTCAACAACCTGCTGGGGGCAGCCTTGGCCTGTGATCCCTGGGGTCCTCCTGTCCGGCCCTCTGTCTCATATACACACTCACACACACACTTACATGCCCTGTCAAAGCCAGTGAGCTCACTCAGCCATGGCTGGTGGTCTCGCTAGGATCATTTTCCCCAGCTTTCTGTCCAGCTGTTTCAAATGACTTGTGAGTGGTCACAGCCTAACCCCTGGCAGAAGTGGCCTTACTCCTCCAGGCAGCCTCCCAACCCAGCCTCATGCACCCTATGGGGAAACTGAGGCCCAGCAGGGCCAGGACCTGGGTCAGTGTCAGCTGGGAGGTGTGTGCCTGCCTCGCCTAGTCCCAGTGAGTTTTCTCTCCTCTTCCTGTCTCTCTCATTCACCCCTTCATTCTCTTCCCTACCTGGCAGAGGATCCTGGGAGCTCATCCCTGGCTGGGAAGGAGGACACAGGAGGTGGATGTTATAGTGTGGTTGGATGGCCCCCACTAAAGCCTCATGTAATCATGGACCAGGCTGAGCCCGGCCTTCATGATTGGTTTGTTGTCTGGCGCTGGGATTGGTGGTGTGAGTGCTGCATCTGCCCAGGGGTGGAGCCAGCAGACAGTGTAAGGGCAGGAAGAAGGCATGTGTCTGTCTCGCAGTCTGCTCTTGCTGTTTGGCGGCTGCCATGAACGGGTGCCCCCCGACAATGCCCTGCCTTGCAGCCAGCTGAATATGGATTTAAACCGCCAAGAACTGTAACAAATAAACCTTTCCTTCCCTAATTTTGGGTGTTAGGCATTCTGTCTCAGCAATGAGAAAAAAGTAACCAAGGCAGTGGAGCAGGAGTCCCTGGTGCTCCCAGCCCAGCTGCCCTGCTTAGTGGGGCTCAGGCAGAGCTGGGGGCTACAGAGGGCGCCCTGGAGGTGCAGGGTCCTGGCAATCCCAGCTGGGCTTTTGCTGGGTCCCAAGTGGTGAACCCAGCTGTGTGGGTTTGTTCTGTCTGGCTGGAGCTGGGTTCCTAAAGGGGTGGGTGTCCCAGTTGAGGTCCCAGTAGTCCAGAGCCCCCATATCCCACATGGCTCAGGACGCAGACCAGGCCTGGGGAGGTGCCAGGAGGGGTGCCCTAGGGCTCAGCTACCTAGTGGGCCACAGGTCCTGGGGCAGGGGCTCCGTGAGACTGGATTCTTGGTTGAGTACCTGGATATGGGAAGTGTGTGTCTGCCGCCACTCTGCCCCCTTGGTGGGATCTACGCTGGTGTGCAGGCCTCCAGGCGCTGACTCTTGTCTGCGGCCTCCTGGGCATCACCCCTCCAGGGGATCCTCTCATGCACCTGGGGCTGGGGGAGACCTCTGGGCCTGCTGCAGAGACCTGGCCCACGCACCTGGGCCCAGCAGAGGGACACTGACCTTACAGGTCGCAGGGAGCTTGTGCCTCCCAGAGAATGGTAAACCACTAAAGGCCTGGGGGTGACTGGAGAAGCCAGGAACAGCATGAACCTGGGCACCAGGTAGGGTCCTTCCTTGGGGCTGGGCCTCCTCTGTGGGCCGGCTCAAGTCCAGGGGTTGACATCACCATGGGACTGTGACTGCTTTTCTGACCTGAACTAGATTCCAGGTGTCTCCACTGCACTCAGGGCCACCCCATCTGGCCCTTACTCCTTGTTTGGATGGCTGCGGGCCTGGATGACTGAGCAGGGGAGGTGGGCCTTCTAGTCGCAGAGGGGCACCCCAGCCCCTGCAGAAACAAGGGGCAACTGTCCTGGGACCCCGCCCCCCTCACACACCCCAAGCAGGGACTCAAGGGGATGAGGGCTGGCCCCCCCGCACTACAGAGGCTGGCCTGATGGGGGCGCTGCGTGGGCTCACCCCCAGGCCGCTCGGCTGCCCCATGAGCACCACCTTCCGTAGGGCAGCTGACGACCGCCTGAAGACTGAGTTCCAGCCCTGCTCCCTCCTGGTTCACCCTTCCACAGAGGCGTGACAGGGCACACAGGTGTGGCCACTCCACATGGTGAGGGCCTGAGCCATGTCTGGACACAGCAGCCTGGGCCCTCGGGCTGGTGTTGGTGGGTGGGGGCCTGTAGCACCCTGGGCCCCAGGGAGACGGGCCTGTGAAGAGGGAGACTGACCGCTGCTGGTAGGTGGGTTTCCTAAGGCCACCTGGGGCCGAGTGGTTCTCTCAGACCACGGATGGAGCCCCAGCACTGCCTTGCACTGACTAGACCACCATGCACACCCACACCCTGGGCTAACACACGAGTGACCAGGCCACCCACCATGCCACCCATCTGGGGACCTGCTGCCCACACCCACTGCCCACACCTGGGGCTCGACACACCCCTGCCCCATCGCCTATGTGCCTGGGGTCTACCCACAGGTCTGGCTCCCACCAGATGGATGCTCTGGGCCCTCCAGGGTCCTAACAGGTGCCCAGCAGAGCTCCCGGTAAAGGTTTGGGGTCCTTGGGGTCAGGCGCCCCTGGCATTTGCCATGGCCCCACAGAAACCCTATACCACCTAATGCAGAGCCCTCCCTGGTCCACACACAGTCCCTCACACAGTTCTAGGCTGACCCCAGAGCTCTGCACCTGGCTGGGCGGCTGCCTACTTCCACAGGGACTCAGCGTCCTCAGGCTGCAAGGGAGCTCTGAACGTAGCACGCAGTGCTGGGGTCCTCAAGCACCCTTTTCCTTGGACACTCTCGTGCTGTTATAAAGGTCATCGATTGGCCTCCTGCTCTCTGCCCTGTTCTTTCTGGATGCTGGAGTAGCCTCCAGCTGGAGGTCTGGGGTCTGGGACTGCCTCTGGAGTTCCTCTGGCCACTGGAGCCCCGCCAGGGCGTCCCAGAAACAGGGAATGAGCCAGGCTGATCGCACTCGACACAAAGGCTGGCTGTGGGCTACAAGAGAACAATGGGTCTCACACGGGGAAACTGAGGCCCAGAGTGGACGAGGTTTGGCCAGACCCTGAGTCTGCTCAGCTCTACAGCCTGGAGCTCCAGTCCAGGCCGGGCACCACCTCTGCCCACCCGGTGCCTCCTCAGCTGTACCCAGCACGGGTAGGTGGCTGTGGCTGGTCCTCAGGAGTCCCTGCCAGGTCTAGGTGGCCACAGGGAGGCCAGATCGCCAGGCCCCTGCTGGGCTCACGCGGCACCCCGCCCTGGCTCAGGCTGGAAGTCTCTGACCTCCCAGCCCAGAAGCGCAGAGAGGGCGCTGAGCTGCGGCCACCGCACGTAGTCCCGGGCGCACCGGACGGGCTGCAGGGACCGCGGGCGCCAGCGCCTCCGCAATTTAAGGACTGGACACTCGGGTCCCCTGGGACCAGGTGGCCCGATTCAGGTCCAAAGCAGGTCCTCACTCCAAGTCCTCTTCCCCAAGCTTCCCGAGGAGCTGCCGAGCGCCCCCGCTCCAGGCAGGCAGCCGAGGCCGCCGACCACGCCCGAGCCCTGGATCCGAGCCCAGGCCGCCCCCAGCCCAGCAGCCCAAACCCCGACTCAGCCCCGGCCCCCGACTGCCCCCGCCCCAAGGTCGCCCGCCCCACGCTCTTCCACCGCCGCCCGGCCCCTCGACACCCGCGCCTCCCGTACTGTCCTCCCACCCGCGAGCGGGCGGGCCCAGAGCCTGCCGGGCGCGGCGGCTCGGGTTTCTGCCCCAGCAGCCTGGTAACCCTGCCGCATTGGCCCTGCCCACTGTCCCGCCCATTCGCGCCGCCTGGCCCCGCCCCTCCCCTCCCCGGCCTTCCCCAGCGTCCCAGCCCTCCCCGCCCCTCCCCGCCCCGCCGCCGCGTGGCCCCGCCCTCCCGGCAACGCCCAAAGCCCTGCTCTGTGCACTCGGTGGCCCCGCCCCTTTCCGGGCCCGCCCCGTTCCCCTTCCGGCCCCGCCCATCTGACCCACGGCCACGCCCTTTTAGGCCCCGCCCCGCCCCGCCCCCGCGGCCGCTCTCGGGCGCTATAAGAGGGCGGCGGGCGCGGCGAGCCCTGCGCGGAGCCTGGAGCGCGATGGTCGGCCGCCGTGGCGCGGCAAGATGCTGGATGGGTTCCCGCCGGCGCGCTGGCTGGCCGTGGCCCTCGGGCTGACGCTGCTGCTCGCCGCGCCGCACCCTTCGGTCGCCTACTTCGGGTAGGTGCCGCGGGGGACGGGGACCGGCACGGGCAGGGGCGCGGGGACCGGGACAGTCGGACAGACGGACGGACTGACGGAAGGGCGGGCGGGCCAGGTGCCCGGTGCGCTGCTGCCGGTCGGTTTGTTTGCGCGTCGTCACTGCATCGGGTCCCCGCGGGGCGGCCGCCGTGCCCCGGACCCAGAGTCGCCGCCCTGCCGTAGGCCGCCGCGCTCCTGCCAAGAGGCTGGAGCCTCCCACCGCCCCCTCTGCTCCAAAAGTTACTTTAACGACAACAAAAAAACACGTACAAAATCCAGATGTTCCGTTGCGGAGCCCCAGGGAGACCTCGGAGCGGGAGAGGCTCGTTTTCTGCGCAGCGCTCCCCGCTCCACCGCCGGCCCGGCCCGGCCCAGGGCGCAATCGGGACCGGCGGGGGTGCATGTCCCTGGGCGCCGCGTCCCTGCGCGGCCTCGGGCGTGGCTCCGCCCGTTCTCCTTCCCTCTCTCCCGGCCTTCCCGGTCGGGGATGCCCGAGCCCAACCACCCTTTGGGGGCGCGGAGCCCGGGGTGGCACAGCGTGGCGCCCCGCTGTCCCCTCCCTCCCCGCCCGCGGTCCCGCCTGCCCCGGGCGCCCGGCCGCCGCCCTCGCCGGTCACCTGTTCCTCCCTGGCCGGGCGCCGCGCGGATGCCTGGCCGGCAGAGGGCCCCGTTGGTCCAGGAATCCGACCCGGCGGGGCAGGGAGAGGCCGCTGGGCCAAGCAGCCCTGCAGGTGTATCCTGTTCTCAAAGAAAATAAAATATTTTCATGGGAAACTTTCCCTTTGTGTTTTTCTTTCGCCTCTTTTCTTCTGTCCGTACCTCTCTCTTGGGTTGCCTTCCAGGGTCAGCGTAGGGTCTTGGTCCCTGGCGTCCCATCTGGGACCTCTCCTGGCAGGCTGGCCAGGGCCTGGGGCTGCGGCCCCTGCCTCCCACGGAGTGGGCGGGAGCCGCGGATGGCCGTCTGGCCGCAGGTCCCTGTGAGTCACAGCTGCGCAGCAGCCAGCTGTGCCTTACTGTCTCTGGCCCCTGACACACCCTGCCTCGTCTGGGCCTCCGCTCCTCAGGGATCTCAGCTCCTGTCCTGGGGCTACGAGGGGACTCTCCTGTGGCAGCCTCTGAGCCTGTCCACAGGCCTCCGGAGCTTGGTGTAAATGTGTGCTTCAGTTCCCTGGCAGAGGTGAACTCTAGATTCTGGGTCTGTGCAGGTGCAGGGGTGTTGGGCTTGTGGCTCCTGGTCGGGTCCTCTGCCCACTTCTTTGGCCCCAAAGGACCCCTGAGGGTTGCTTTCCTGGGGACAACGGTCTGTGCTGGGGACTTGAGACAGAGATAGCCAGGGCTTGGATGGACCAAGCCTGGGTGCCGCCTGGAGCCAGCGTCCAGAAGGGGCAGACTTGACACCTTGGGCCTCCCGGAGTTGACTCCAGAGGGTTGGCCAGAGAAGGAACTGGGGGCTCAAGTTGTGGTAGGGGAAGATGGTCCTGCACCCTGAAGGGCTGAGCAGGAGGGGCCCAAGCTGGAGGGGCCCAGGCAGGGCAGCTCCTGTGGGTGCAGGTCGTGCTGAGGCGGAGGAGAGGGAGGGAGAAGGAGCTGGAATCTGGGGCTCTCCTCTCCCTTCCCCCTCTCCACAGCCCTGCCTGGCACGGAGGCTCCCAGGCAGGAACGCGGCTCCAGTTACAGCCCAGGAACCCAGAGAGGAGAGGCTGGCCCCGGGGAGGGTCACGTGGCCCCCGGGAGCCCTCCCTGCCCCCTCGCCGAGTGCAATCCAACCCTGGCTCTCTCAGGCTGCCCTGCCCTTCTTGAGGCCTCTGGACACCCCATGACCAGACCCCTCCAGGCTGGCTGCCTGCCAAGGGGCAGGGGCTGCCCCTTCTCCTCCCCTGGCCGGCTCAGTGAGCTGCCCACTTAGCAGGTGTCATTGCCATTGGGATCTCTGGTGGCCGACGAGGGGCAGAGGGGCACAGGCAGGGCCTAGTCCAAGGTCGAGGGGTAGAGCACAGACCCAGGCCCCTCCCCAGAGGAGGCTGTGAGGCTGGCCTCAGATTTTGCCTCCCCTGCCTAGTCCCTCTCTGGGGTCCTGGAGGAGAGATGGCACAGATGTCTGGGGCTGTCCCTTGTGGGGCCTGGGCACCTTGCAGCCTTTCCTTTGGAATCCTGTGCAGCATGAGCCAGCCCCCAGCAGAGGCCCTCAGGAGGCCGGGGGCTTTCAGCTCCCATTTCTTTAAAAGGCCTCAGAAGGCACCGTCGTAAACCCTGGGACTGTGCTTTGGTTTTGGCGTGTGCATTCTCGTTGCTCAGGAAACATCTGCAGGCCGCTCTGGGAAGACGGAGGGTGGAAGCCGAGGCCTACTGTGGGGTCTGCAGGCTGCGGCCTGTGTGGAAGAGGCCCGTGTGCCCCAGCGTGGCCCGGAGCCTATGGCAGTCCTGATGTCAGTGCAGGCAGGGTGCTGGGACCCTGGAAAGGCCAGCGTGGGGGCACCTTGGACCACAGGGACGGTTCCAGCCGAGCGGCATTAGGGCCTGCAGAGTTCCTGCTCGTAACTCGCGTCCCGGCCAAGTCCCTGGCTTGGTGGTTTTGGTGCATTCATGGGGCTGCACAGCCATCACCACTATCTAATTCCAGAATATTTTCCTCATCCCAGAAACCTCATACCGGTTCAGCACTCGCTCCCCCTCGAGGCCCTGGCAACCACTAATCTGCTTCCTGTCTCCATGGATTTTCCTCCTCGGACGGGTCGTGGAAACGGAATCATGCGCTGTGTGGCCTTTGTGTCTGCGGCCCTAGTTCAGCCTCGTTTCTGAGGCTGTTGGGGCTGCGGCGTGAATCTGTGTGACCGAGCAGACAGCAGCTAACCCATCGAGCCGTGGGGGCATCCAGGTCGTTCTCACTGCTTGGTTATTCTGAACAACGTTGTGAGCCTTGGTGCACACTTTTTTCCTTGCACAGTGTGAGCTTCCAGTTCTTTGGGGTTCACAGCCAGAAGTGGGTTTGCTGCTCACCACCTGCTGGATGTGTGGTGCTCAAGGAGCTGCAGATGGTCTTCCCGAGCAGTGGTGCCGTTTCCGTTCCCTCTGGCAGGGCCCCCCCTCCAGTTCTCCCCATGACGTCCTCTTCTGCGTTCTGCCTGCCCCCGGGCGTGCGGAGGTGAAGGAGAGCCCTGGTGGGCTGTGTGTCCCCTGGATGACTGATGGCGCTGAGCACCTTCCTGCAGCCGTGTGCGTGTTTTCCTTGGACACCACCTCCCCGTCTTTCGCCTGTCTTTTGGTCCAGTTGCGTTTTTGTTGCTGAGTGTGAGTGCTCTTGGCTCACTAGTTGGCTCTCTCATCCCTAGACTCCGAGGTGCCTCATCATGCCTGGGCCCCAGCCCTGAGTCTGTGTGGGCGCGGGGCCACCCCCGTGTGTGCGGGCTTTGTGTCAGGGCTGTTCTGGGTGCTCAGGGCACCAGAGAGGAGACTGCTCCCTGGGGCGTGTTTCCCATGCTGGTGCTGGTGTCAGATAGGCAGGGTGGTTGTGTGTGCAGATCCTAGGGTCCAGCCGCAGACTCCCCAGTCTGACAGCTGCGTGGACGGGCTGGGGCTGAGGCTGGGCAGAGTGCTGGTGACTGGCAGAGGCCTGAGGCGGGGTACTTGTGCCGGACAGGAGGGTGCCAGGGAATCAGGACTGAGGCAGATCGGACGGTCAGTCCTGGGCTAGGGCTGGCAGTGGGCAGGTGCTGCATGCAGACCCCCAGCTCGGATGCCCCAGGGAGCACACAGGCGAGGGTGAGGGACGGTCCCCAGCAGTGGGATGTGCCGGGTGCTGTAGGCTAGGGGGCCTCTTAGAAGCTGCCCTGAACCAGATGGCCAACAGTGTGCCAGGCAAGCTCCGGGGGCTCAGAGGAGGGGACATGGGGTCAGGAGGAAGAGGAAGACGGGGGGGCATGGGCAGGCTTAGGCAAGTGCAAGAGCAGAGAGGGTGATCCTGGTCCCCCATGCAGCCCTGTTGCCCTGGCATCTCTGCCCTGGGCCCCAATGTAGGCCCCGACCAGACCCGGGGGCCAGGGTCTGCGGGCTGCCCAAGCCTCAGAAGAGAGAGACAGGAGTGCTGGTGGCTGTGTGGTGGGATTTGAGGTGAGGCGGAAGCAGGCCCACCTGGCCCCACTCAGCTGTGTGAGCAGATGTCCTGCGCACAGCCGGCAGCCGTCTGGACAGGAGACAGCTGGCCTAATCTCGCCCCTGTCCCCATCACACACTCTGGCTCCTGCCGTGTGGCTCGGATGCCCGCCTGGGAGGCCCCGGTGGTGCCAGCCCATTCCTGGGCGGCCTGAGACAGGGCCCCTCCTGCCTGCCGCCTGCACCCCGCCTCTTGTGTTTGGCGTGTGCAGGTTTCTCCCCGGGAAAGGATGCCCTGGACCAGGGATGGGGTGAGGAGTTTGTGAGGTAGGCTTGGGCGGCCTGGCCTTCGGCTCTACCTGTCCCGAGGGCCCCAGAGCCTGTGCTCCCCGTGCCCACAGCATGGCCTCACACAAGCTGTGCTGGGTGGGGGACTGCCCATGCCCACAGGCTGCAGCAGGCCTGGGAGAAGCACCTCTGCTGGGGAGACAAAACCGGCTGAGGCGCAGGTTGTGGGCAGCCCAGGCGTCCTGGCTGAAGCTGTGCAGGGCAGAGGCATGTGCAGGTGCCCGGGTGCCTGCGTGACCCTTACCAGCCCAGGCCTCCCATCTCATAGGGTCTCTCTGGCAGCCCAGGCATATGACCCTCCCCTGGTGGCTCCTCTGGGCAGGAGCAGGAGGCCCCCTGGTCTCCCCTGAGCTGCTCATCAGAGCTGCCATTAGCCTGAGGCTCTGTGGCCTCTGCCACCTTGTGGGTCCAAGTGCTTTCATCTCTAGTCAGGGATGTGTCTTGGCATGGCCCTGAGTTCAGTGGCCACACCTGTTGGATGTGGCCCAGCAGAGGCCTGGCCCACTCTGAGCTCACAGTCCCCCCCCCCCGCTGCCTCCCACCTGGGCTAGGTATTGAGAGCCACTGAGGGAGGGTCGCCTGTGCAGGGTCCTGCTGGGGTGAGCCCAGAGGCATGGCTGTGGACCGGGTCAGCCCGGTGGCAGGTGCTGCGGATGGACTCACTGAGCCCGCAATCTGGGTGGCATGGGGTGTCCCTGCTGTGTGACCCGTGGGCCTGGCCCCTCCTGGCAGGTCCCTGCTGGCTCTGTGCTGCTGCCCGCCGGAGGAAACCCAGCTGCCTAGCTGGCAGCTTGGCACTGTGGGCCTGGCCATGGTCGGCAATGGAAAAGGCCAGCCGCAGGCTGCATTTGTTTTTCTTTGCGATACCTGAGGTTGCAGCAGCCAGGGGAAGTGGGCTGGAGGTCTGGCCAATGGTGAGGCTGCTGGGGCCTGGGGATGTCAGGCCCAGCTGTGTCCTCAGACAGAAGTGCCCTGTCGCTGCACTGCTGGGCACCGGAGGAGGGGAACCTCCGGGAGGAGGACAGCAGGGGTTGGTACTGTCCTGCAGAGCCATGCGGTGTCTGCAGGGCCCCGCGCCGAGGTCACCAAGCACATGGTGGGCCGCTCCTCCCCAGGGCCTGGGCTGCTCTGGAGCCGGGGTGTGTGGGGACATTCTGGGGGCCCAGGATGCTGGGTGGTGACCAGATGCTCCCTCCACCCAGGTGGCCCCATCACCCAGCTCCTGGGGCTCCAGTGAGGGGTTCCCAGCCCTCCAATCAGCATCCTTTCTCACAGCACGAGTTGCTTGCCTTGTCCCCCGTCATGACGCCAGTGTGCGGGGCTTGGCCCTGGGGCTGGGCCGTGGAACTCGGGCCGTGGGAGGACACAGGGTTAATCTCAGCCCTGGTTTCTCAGCTCTGGAATTTGTTTTGATTCTGTTTCACACAGAAATTAAGTGCTGTCTGGCAGGGCTGAGGCTTTGTCAGTGGGGCGCTGGCTTCTGGAACAGCAGCCTGGACTCCCTGTGCCCCACACTGGGGACAGCAGGAAGGGACCAGCCCCCTATGTGTGCCCTGACAGAAGAAGGGGCTTGTGGCTCTGGGCATTGGGCTCACTGCCTGCCTGCCAGCCAGGAAAGACCTGTGCAAGAGCAAAGGTCCCCGCCAACCTGGGGCCGTATGTGTGGCGGGCTGGCGCTCCGGGGCAGCCTCCACCCCAAGCAGCCACAGCCTGGCTGCCTCAGCCAGTAGGGGTCTGCCTGGCCTCAGCTCTGTGGGGCTCCCCGCGTGGCCCAGCCAGGTCTCTCTGGCTCCTTGCTTCTCCACACAGGCTCCACAGGTATGTGGAGCGTGGAGGCCTAGCGGCTGCCATGACTCAAGGAGGTGCCCCTGTGTGCCACCTCCAGAGCCAGGGCAGCACTGTCCTGTGCCATGCCCACAGGGGGCTGCCATACCCGAGCCCACTTCTGTCTCTTCTGCAGCCCTCCTTACTCCCCCACGCCCCACTCCTGACACAGCTGCGCCCCAGTGTGGGGAGGATGGGGCTGGCACGGGGTGCCCTGGGGTGCTAACAGGTGGCTGTCCATGACACCGCATGGGCTCCTCCTGGTCAGTGCTGGCCATGGGATGGTGGCCACAGAGCCAGGTGGGAGGTCAGTCCAACCCTCTACTTTGGGTGTGTGGCCCTGACCACACCTTCATCCCTGGCAACAGAGTCCTGCCTGTGCGTGGAGCTCATGGCCCCACTAGGTCAGGCACTCACGTGACCGAGGGTGTGGACACTGGTCTGCAGTCATGGGGCGACTTGGCCTGGGAGTCCTAGCTGGACACCAGCGCTGAGCGTGTGTGCACACAGGAGTGTGTAGGTACCTGTGTGCGTGTGTGCTGCAGCCATGTTCATGTGCACGTGTGTGTACTGCAGTGTGGGCTGTGTGAGTCTGGGGTGTAGTTTTGTGTGGATGGGTGCGTCTGCCTGTGTGCATCTGTGGCTTTGCATGGGTGGCTACGCCTGTGCATGTGTGCGCGCAGGCCCACGCATGTGATGTGGGTGACTGCATGAGTATATACGCGCAAGCGCGCATGTACATGTGGTGTCTCTCTGGGTTTGTGAGGGTATCTTGTGTGTCTGGGTGTGGCCCAACGGGGACTCCAGGGCCCCAGGGGCAGGGCGCAGCTGCTTTGTCCTGGGGGTGCTCTGCGTGAGGCCACCCCGAGGAGGGGTTCAGCATGGACGTCAGTGTCCTGGGGCTGCTGGGGCGAGTTCCCAGGAGCCAGATGCCCTGGAGCAGGAAGAGTGGACACTCTGAGTGTTGGGGGTCATGGCGTGGGCTCCCGTCTCCTGGAGCTGCCCAGTCTCACCTCACTTTCTGATGGCCTGCTCCTGTGGGCTTTGCGTTTTCACTTTCTGGGGGACACAAGGCCTGGCTAGGCCCTCACCTGTGCCAGACAAGTGCTTTCCCACTGAGCTACACCTCAGCCGCCACTTTTTCCTTACGAGGACACGGTCACTTTGTGACTTTCACCCTGTCCAGGATGGCCTCCCTTGAGATTCCTACCTTCACTGCACCTGCAAGGACCTGTCTTCCTCCCAAGGCTCTGGGAGGACTTGTGCTTCATGGGGACACTGTTTGACCCACGGCCGTGTTTTCATCTGCTTCAGATTATTCCTGCCAGCGGTTTTGCCGATGCTGTGGCCAGCACGTGGTCAGGGATAATAATCAGGTGCAAGTGGAAATGTGGCCGCTGGGACCCAACCGCAGAGACGCGCAGGAGACAGGGCCGTGTGTGGAAAACAGCTCTTCTTGCTGTGCTTAGAGAAAGCTGGCAGCAACAACCCTAAGAAAAACATTAAAAGAGAAAAGAAGATCAGCTTGGAATATCTGCAGAGAACGAGAAACCACAGAAACTGACCCAGCAAGTTTGGAGAGACTGAACAGGCCCGGGGAGAAGCAAAGCGTTAGCAATAGCCTGGCTGAAAAGCGGGTTAGAAGCTGCTGAAGGGAATTAGTAGACTGGGAGCTGGGTGGGGAGCGACTGCAGCGCTGCGTGGAGAGGCAGGCAGACAGGATGGGGGCACCTCAGTGCGGCCGATGCAGCAGCCGGCATGGGCTGCGCCCTGGGGAGGGCGGGAGCTTCTGAACAGAGGCTCGGAGGGAGTCCGGAACCAGCCCCGGTGGGGAACACGGGGAGTGTGTGGGGACAGCACACATCAGAATCAGACACTGGGGACAGAGTGGCAGGAGCCGCTGGAGAGGACACCGTACAGATGGTGTCCCAGGGCAGCTGGCCGTGCCTGCCAAGGCACTGATGGGGACACTGCATCCGGGCGGGCTCAGGGTGGGGCCAGCATACGCACTGCTGTACCCCCGGGAGCGCTCTTCAGCCTGGGGCAGGTGACAGATTCGTGCTACAGAGTTGGTGGCCCAGGGCAAAGGACTGCTAACTGCAGATGAGCAGAGAGAAGGTGGAAAGGCAACACCAGCAACCAGAAAACCAAAGGAGACCCTCACAAAAGGCAAACACAGGCAGGTGGCACCAGAGTGAGACCCCGGAGGGGCAGCACCAACGCAGAAGGCTGAGCTGGGTCAGACTGGGTGGCACTGGCACCGGACTCCTCGGGACGGGAGCACGCAGGACGGAGGGCGGGCAGGCACCGAGGAGTGCCAGACGGCGACTGGGCTCCATGTGGCAGCCGTGGCGGGAACCAGGGTCTGCGTGCACCCAGAAGCCAAGGGGTGGGAACACCCTGAGTGTCCGTCAGCGCGTTGCGGTGCAGACAGCGCCTGCCGCAGACAGCCTTCCTGAGGAAAAACGCTCTGTCGTCTGGACAGCACGGAAGATCCGGGGACCGATGCCGCACAGCTCACCTCTCTGTGGCTCTTGATGAGTCAAACCAGAAGCAGAGTAGAAGGGTGGTTCCCAGGCAGGCGGATGCTGCCCTGCGGTGAAGTTGCACTTAGATGGCAGGAAACGTTTGGGTCTGTGACCCACACACAGGGTGGGCGTATCTACGAGCGCAGTGTGTTTCAGAGTGTCACCTCAAGCTGTGCCCCAAGCCCCACGCTTGCCCAGGGTCCACTCCTTCCAGGACTCCTGACGAGGGCGACGCCAGCGGGGCCGCGGTCGGTCCTGACCCAGCACAGGCTTGGCTGTGGCTTTGTGTCAGCATGCGGGTCTGTTCTCGTGCCTGGAGCCGAGCACCACGGGGAGTGTGGACAGGAGGAAGTCCCGCGTCCATGCACCTACCGCCCCGCAGAAGCTGCGGCCCTGCAGAAGTATGGGAAGCCGGGGCCGGGCCAGGCACCGGAGCTGTGATGCACTTTGCCCAGGACTCAGGGCTTCAGAAGAGCCCTTTGCCGTGGAGCAGGGTGGGCTGGGGCTTGCTCTGCTGCTACCCCTCAATGCTTCTGTGTTCAGAAAGTGTTCTCTTGGTGCCTTTAGCTGCAGAGAACACAGGGTTTCAGTGTGTTGTTTCCACAGATGCATGCGCTCTGATCGCCCCGTCCCCGGGTCTCCCTCCCACCTCTGCACCGCCTCCCATGGGCCCCTCTGTCTAACAGCCTTCCTTCTGCTCCTGTGCTACCTTTCTGGGACTCCACATGTCAGGGAGAGTGTGAGATGTGTGTCTTTCTGAGTCTGCTTATTTCCCTCAGTTCGATGCTTCTGTCTGGTTCCTTCCGTCTTCTTGCAAAGGACCAGGTGTCATTCCTCTTTGCCGCTGACTGATGCTCCATCATGTGTGGGCACCACCGCCCTCATTTTTGTTCCTGGGCCGCAGGCTCCTTCCGGGTCTTAGCGCTGTGAAGGCCCTGTGGGAGCAGGGTCTGCAGCTGGCCTTGCAGTGTGCCCACGTCAGTGCCCCCGTGTACACCCTGAGGAGGCCGTGGCAGGCTCAGGCGGGAGTTCTGGTTTTGTGTTTTCGAGGGCCCTCCGTCCCGATTTCCTCAGTGGCTGTACTAACCAGCATTCCTTCCCCTGCGTCTGCACCCGTGTTTATGGTCGTCGCTTTTGTGCTTGGCTTTGTGTTCTTGATGATGGCCACTCTGGCCAGTGTGAGGTGAAGTCTCCGTGTCATTTTGACCTGTGTTTCCCTAATGACTAAGTGTGTCAGACATTTTTCACATACTTACTGGCCACTTGTACTTGCTCTTTTGAGAAGTGTCTGTTCAGTTCCCTTGCCCACTTACTGATTGGGCTGTTTGATTTTTGGTGGTGTTTTGAGCTTTTTATGCATTCTAAACATTAATTCTCTTGTTAGAAGAGTAACCGGAAGCCTCTCGCCGTGGTCAGACCCAGGGACCCAGAAGTGGGGTGCCGCATCACTTGGTCGGTTGGTCTGAGCTCTCGAGGCCCCTGGGCACTGGCCACCGGGACTCCCCACTGCAGCTCTGCCAGCACTGCTGTCTGCAGCGCCTCTTCCTGGGGCGAGGGCACTCTGCTGCGCCTTACCTGCACCTCCCTGGGCAGCAGTGCTGAGCTTCTCTCTTAGACCTGCAGGCCTCTGTGCCTTCTGGAGCAGTGTGTATCCAGGTCTTCAGTGGTATCTTGCTGTCGAGCTGAGTTCCATATGTCTTGGACCCTGCCCTGTTAGCCGTCTGTTTTGCCGATGTCCTCTGCCGTTCTGTAGATGGCCTCTTCACTCTGCTAAGTGTTACACTCGCCGTGCTGAAGCTTATCGGCTTCATGCGATCCCATTTTCTGTTTTTGCTTCTGTTGCCTGTACTTTTGAGACTATATCCAAAATATCATCACAAGGCCGATGTTGTGGGGCTTCTCAGCTTGACAGAGGAGGAGGTCAAGTGCGGACCCGCTGTCGGGTTAGGAAGCTTGGTGGATCAGATGACAGTGCAGGGTGAGAGGAAGGTGCTGTCCCCAGGTGAGACTCCCATCCTCTTGGTGGCCGAGCACCACTTTGTCTCTCCAACCCCGCTAGACAGCTGTGGGGATCTGGGTGGCAGCTGGGAGAACCAGGCAGCAGAAGCCGCATGTGGGGTGGGCAGCTGTTCTGCGGGTGGTGCCTGTGCCATGTCGTGCCAGTCTGCAAGGCCACAGCTCGGGTGGCGACCCTACAGACAGACATGGGTGGCCTGGGCGGTGGCAGGGCCGAGGGAGACGGGGCCGGGCAGCTGGCGCACACTGTGTGCCACATGTGTCTGGCGGGCCATCTGTGTGCAGGACGGCTCACAGCCGGGGAAGAGTGTCTGCCCTGGCCCGGTCACCTGTTGCAGGGCCTGTGTGTCCTGTGCGTCTGCGTGCACCCCAGACTCAGGCTGCTCGCCTGAACGTGGAGTGGGTGTGTCTGCCTTTTGTCCATTCTGTGTGTTCTTTTTTAATTGTTTATTGATTATTAGTCATTCTTTTTTATTCTTTTTTTTTAACTTTATTTTAAAGATAGTAAAATCCAACAAAACATAACAGAACACAGTCAATCAAAAGAAAGCAGTAGAACTGGTACAGAACTTCAAAGCAAGATACTAGGAAAACAATAGCTACTATAGTATATCTTGTTGTCTTCACAATAGTTGACCATTCCATCAAGTATAATAAAGTCAAACCAAAAACAAAACAGAATAAAACCAATCAAAATAGAATATGAAATAAAGCAAAAAAAATTAATCAGAATAAAGCAAAACAGTGAGAACAATATTGGGCCTCAAAGACAGGAGAGAAGGGAATCCCTCATATTTGCCACATTGCATACTGTCATCTTCCCAAGAGATGCTCAGACTGCCAGCCCCAGGCCTGCAAAATCAACCAAACAGTACTTCATGTACCTTAGTTGCTATCAACTTAGCCAGTCCTCCCAACCAGCAGATGGCTTATGGGGTGGCGGGGTGGGGGTTTGTCCTTGATTGTTAGCCCGCCTGCCGGTAGGCCTACGGGAGGCGCATCTTTTCCTGGAGTCCGTGCTGGTCGAGCGCCACTCACCAGGAAGGCAGGCTAGTTGTCTTCTGGTTGGAGCCTCCCTGCCCAACATGGTGGGTTCTCGGGAGGCACATCTTTCTCTTCCTGGAGTCCATGCCAGTCGTGCACTATTCTTTTTTATTCTTATTGTCTCGATTTTTGTAGACTAAATCATGGAAACATAAAAGTCACACACATTAGCGGCCTGCATGTGACGGTTACACGCGCGGGCCTGTGGTGTGATGTGTGAATCTGCTGTCCCCGCACCTCTGGCCTGCGTGGTGAAAACAGCCTAGTGCTTTCCTGGCTTGCGCAGTCTTGGGCCGCTGTCAGCTGCAGTCACCCCGAGGTGCAGCAGCACACCCAAACTTCTCATGCACGCCTGCTTTGTCTATTGCCCTGACCCCTGTGGCTATTCATGTGTGGGAAGCCATGTGTCCACACACAGGCACACGAGTTTTTGCTCTGAGGTGGAAACCATGTTTTTCTCGGTATGGCACGCGTCTGTCTCTGTAGGGCTGGCGGGAGCCCGGGGCCAGGTGTATGCTGGGCATACCTGCTGTCCTGCCAGAGTCAGTGGCCTTTGTGGCCCCGTAAATATTTTTAGAAATTCTTCCAAATAGTCAAGTCAAATATGTTAATTCATCAACATCTTATGAGTTCAGAATCAGAGACAAAAGCATTCTCTAGTCTAAGGTTGCATGTAAGCCCCTCACCATTTTTAATGCTTTAAGTATTTAATTACCTGTACATATACTGTGGCCTATGTACGTGACAACATCACAGTGCTTTCCTTCAGGTTAGAAGCCTGCTTTTCCTTTTCCTTCCCTTCTTCCTCCTCCCAGGCTCTTCTCCCCTTCTGTCCGGCGAGGAGACCGGGACATGGCTCTGTGCGTGTCCTCACTGACATCCTCAGAAAACTGCAGTCTTTGTTTGCAAAAGCCAGTTCATGTCACCATCTGTTTTTGCACCCTGTTGTTCAGGTCCCACCGTGGGACGCTGGAGGCGGCAGCCCTGCCCCTGTCCCTCTGGTCAGTTTCCGGCAGGTCTGCAGGGCACAGCTGTACTTGAGCTAGGTGTCCAGGCCACGTCCCAGGCCCAGGGCCCCACCCCGCCCCCAAGTCCCAGTTCCAATGTGCCACTTACCTGTGATTCTTATGCCAGGGCCCAGTGTAGGACAGTGGCACATGGAGTCACCCTGAGGTGGGGGAGGGCATAGGAGACGGAAGGAGGGGGAGGGGGAGGGAGCCTCCCCTAGGCCCAGGCTCCTCGTGGCTGGCTGTGACCAGGGAAGTGCCTTGGGAATGGCAGTACCCTCCCACTCCCTGCGCACATTCCTGCTCCTCCCCCTGGCCGCCTGCGCCTGTCTGTGTCCCTTTCCCCTGCCCGCATGCCAGCTGCACCATGCACAGCCTCAGGCCCCACTGGGGTCTCCCAGCAGGGTCATCTTGTCACAAGAGTGTCTTGGGCTGTCCAGGCCGCAGTGCATCATGGTAGGAAGGCAGAGGCCTTTCGGGGGGCTCATGCGGGCCACAGGTGTGCCGTCCTGTCTGCGATGAAGGTCTGCTGTGTGAGCTGTGTCTGAGTCTGGGGGTGGCTCTGCCTTGCTTCTGGTGGAGCTGGGTGGCCACCGTCCTGCTGCACATGCCCCTGGGAACAGCTGTCCTGGGCCTCCAATTCCTGACGGCCCCTTCTGGGTGCTGTGTGTGACCTCAGCCATGGGAAGGCCTGGCAGTCCGAGGTGTCTTTGGCACAGCTCCTTCGGAGGGTCCCCACGCCCTCCTTTCTGGGTGCCACACATCTGTGATCGGCTCCAGCCCTCCTGCTGCGTGAGCGTCTCTGACCCAGAGGCACCTTGTTCCCAGGGGCTTCCTATCCCCAGGGCAGAATGCCCCGCTGCAGGCGGCTGCCTCCCAGCCCTGTGAAGGTGGCCTTCTGAGGTGGGGGCCCCGGAGGACAGGGCATGGCGCTGCCCTGTGGCCTCGGGGTGTGTGTGGGTGACTGTGGCACCTCTTGCTCTCCAGGACTTGGCCTGGGCCTGCCATGTTGTCCACGGTCTGAGGTGCATGGACCCCCACAGGCTGGGCTCGAGGCTGAGGCGCTGGGGCGTGAGGGGCCCCTGTGTGGGGCAGGCCCTGGGTGGGCTGTGTGCCTCGGGCAGGCCTGAGGTAGGAGGAGGGTGGGGCCACCAGGCTGTGGCTGGGCAGCAGAGCGTGCTACTGGGCATAATCTGGTGTCCCTTGGCCTTCCTCCCAGCTGGGCTGTGCTCTTCGGGGGACCATGGGGAGAGTCCAGCAGTGCACATGGCATGTGGGTGCCAGGGCCTTCTCCCTGGGCACGCGTGTGAGGGCTCTGGGCGTGCCTGGGGCCAGCGCATCCCCAGGCCTCCTGACGCCACAGGGTGCCCTGGACCTGGGCTCCTGGCCCTGGCAGGACACCACACACTGCTCTGTCGTCCCCAGGCTGACGGGCAGCGAACCCCTGACCATCTTCCCGCTGACCCTGGAGCATGAGGCAGCGGCCCAGGCTCACTACAAGGCCTGTGACCGGCTGAAGCTGGAGCGCAAGCAGCGGCGCATGTGCCGCCGGGACCCAGGTGTGGCTGAGACGCTGGTGGAGGCCGTGAGCATGAGTGCCCTCGAGTGCCAGTACCAGTTCCGCTTCGAGCGCTGGAACTGCACACTGGAGGGCCGCTACCGCGCCAGCCTGCTCAAGCGAGGTGAGTGGGGCATGCTGAGCGCCGGGCCGGAGCTCGGGCCTCCCCCAGCTTCGCTTACGGCCAGGGCTCTTGTGGGGCGACGGTTAGGTCCGGGTTCCCACCCAGCACCCACTGAAAACAGTGAAAGCTGGGGTTGGAGACACTGCCCGGATCTGAGCACCTGCCCAAGCTGCATCCCCCTGCGCCCTCGCCGCCCGCCCAAGGGAAAGGCACTCCTGGTCTGTCCAGATGCAGTGTCCAAGGGTGTTCCCAGGCGCGTCCCCACTGACCTCTGACCCCCAGATCCCTGCTGATCCCTGACCCAGGCTTCAAGGAGACCGCCTTCCTCTATGCCATCTCCTCGGCCGGCTTGACGCACGCGCTGGCCAAGGCCTGCAGTGCTGGGCGCATGGAGCGCTGCACATGCGACGAGGCGCCTGACCTGGAGAACCGCGAGGCCTGGCAGTGGGGCGGCTGTGGGGACAACCTCAAGTACAGCAGCAAGTTCGTCAAGGAGTTCCTGGGCCGGCGCTCGAGCAAGGACTTGCGGGCCCGCGTGGACTTCCACAACAACCTCGTGGGTGTGAAGGCAAGCGGGGGTGGGGAGGGTGGCGTGCACTGAGCATGGGGGGTGGGGGCGGCAGGGCGGGCAGGGCGGGCAGGGCGGGGCCGCCTCAGTTAATCAGCTCAGGGTCCAGCTCCCAAAGGCTGGTTACCTGCTGGACATACTGGGACCCTTGTACTAGGGTGTCCTTTGGCTCCCTGGAGAGGGCAAGTCAGAGACTGAAGGAGGAGTAGCAGGGTCTGGGCCCCCGTGCCTGTCCCAGGTGCTCAGGCTGCAAGACCCAGCTCCCTGCTTGGACTGTCTGACCAGGAGCTTAGCAGTCTGTGTTCCCTGCTTACCAGAGTGGCCTGCAGTCTTGACCCAAAGACATCCAGGGCAGGGGGCTATAGACAGCATCCTGGGGAAGGGCTGGGGATGCAAAACCCACTTGCTCAAGTTAGGGACAGCCAGTTCTGTGTCCCTGCCCCGTCTGTGGCCGCATCTGTTGTTTCGGGAGAGGAAGAGAAGCCCTACCAGGCCCTTCCGTGGGCCAGACTGGGCAGGCATGGCCTAGGCCCTGAGGCCCTGGCTGTTCAGTTCCGGATCCACACTACTGGCCGGGAGCAGCAGATCCCCTAACTCAGGATCTGTATGGCACCCAGGTCCCTGGACCCCAGGCCCCAAACTCCCCAAGCCCTCAGGGGCAGGGGCAAGGATGGGCCTTGGGAGGCTGGGCAGCCCCTGTGCTTGCCTGGGGAGGGTGGGAGGTGACCAGGCCAGTGCTGCCTGAGCTCCACTTTACTGAGAAGCCAAGCTCTGAATCCTATACTAATTGAAGAGTCAGTCTCCCCTTTCCAACCAACGCCCGGTGCCCTGGGCAGGCTGGTCAATGGGCTCCGCTAGGGCAGACCAAACCCTTCAGCCCGACCACTTTTTTTTTCTGCAGCATCCCTCCTTCCCTCCCTCCCTCTTGGCCCTTTTGTGAGCCAGTAGTGAAGAGGCACCTTAAGTGCCTGTTAGCACCAAGGGTGCTGGGGCAGCCACGTTTTAATTAAATTTGGTTTTCTCATTAAAGCAGCATTAAGTGTGGGAGGGTGGGGTGGGCAGCACAGTTCTAATCTCCAGTAGCCCTCAAGGGTGTGCGCAGGAGCTCAGTGCCTGGCTCAGGGCCCACCTGGACGGGGCCTCCCTCCCCACTGTTCTGGCCTTGGGGTGCCCGCAGGGACCCAGCAATCCCATGGGAAGCTGGCTGTCTTGGGGGGCACGAGGTCCTGGAGATCCTGGACATCAGTGTGTAGCCACACCAGCTGCCACTGGAAGGGCTCGAGGGTGTGGCCCCTTCTTCTCAGTGTCCTGGGTTCTCTCCTAGGGTGCAAGTCTCACTAGATGGTGTACACGTCCACCCCACAGGATGACCCCTGGGTGGTGCCTGTGCTCAGGCAGGGACTGGCCAGCCAGGGGCAGAGCCCTGGGTGAGGTCACACGTGTCCCGGTCTGTCACTTGAGCAGCACCCTGAGACCTGACAGGAGGCCTGGCTGGCGTGGGTGACAGACGATGGCAGAGACAGGGATGCTGCAGAGGGCAGGGCGGCCCCCGTCCGGGGTGGGTGCTGGGGCTCCACGTGGTGGGCGGCGGTGACCCCTCTGGCTGGACCCGGCTGCCTCACCCTGGGCTCTGTGCAGGTGATCAAGGCTGGAGTGGAGACGACCTGCAAGTGCCATGGTGTCTCGGGCTCCTGCACCGTGCGGACCTGCTGGCGGCAGCTGGCGCCTTTCCACGAGGTGGGCAAGCACCTGAAGCACAAGTACGAGACAGCGCTCAAGGTGGGCAGCACCACTAATGAGGCCACCGGCGAGGCAGGTGCCATCTCTCCGCCCCGGGGCCGGGCCTCAGGGACAGGCAGTGACCCGCTGCCCCGCACGCCGGAGCTGGTGCACCTGGACGACTCGCCCAGCTTCTGCCTGGCTGGCCGCTTCTCCCCGGGCACGGCCGGCCGCCGGTGCCACCGTGAGAAGAACTGTGAGAGCATCTGCTGTGGACGCGGCCACAACACGCAGAGCCGGGTGGTGACCAGGCCCTGCCAGTGCCAGGTGCGCTGGTGCTGCTACGTGGAGTGCCGGCAGTGCACCCAGCGCGAGGAGGTCTACACCTGCAAGGGCTGAGCCCGCTGCAGCCAGTCCTGCTCTGTGGGGTGCAGGCACCCCACACAGTATGAAGGGTCCACTCCTACCAGGGCTGAGCCCCCAGGCCCCACTGGCCCCGCTGTGGGGGGTGGACGCTGCCTCAGTGTGAGGGTCCGCACCACCAGGGCCGAGCCCCCAGGCCCGGCCCGCCCTGCTGTGGGGTGTGGATGTTGCTTCAGTGTGAGGGCCCAAACCTGGAAAGGCTGGGTCCACACACGTGGCAGGGGGTGCCTACACCCGCTGGGGCCCTGGTGCCGTCAGCTGGCCGTGGCCTAGGACTAGTGCGGCAGCCCCCGTCTGGGCCCCCAGTGCCCTCATTGTCCCCTGGGCCTCAGCTTCCTCCCGACATGAGAGCATCGTCACAAATGCTTTCTAAGTTGTCTCTGTCCCCGACACGGCCGTCCCCAGAGTGTGGCCCTCTCCCAGTCTCTTGACAGCCCTCTCGGTCTCCAGGCTTGCGGGGGCCGGAGCACCTTTGTGACCGCGCGGCTGTCCGGCGGAGCAGCCTGGCCTGCACGACACCAGCACTGTGTTCAGAGAGCCAAACCACTAGGGAGAGGGTGCCAGCTGCCTGCGTCCAGCCCTGCGCCAGGACCGCACTCGGGGCTCTGCCGCCCTCTCTGACGCTGAGCACTTCTTTTTGGAGTGAAATCGTTGACTTTTAAATTATTATTATTATTATTTAACTAATGTAATAATTATTATTTCCTCGGCCCCCGCCCCCTCCCAGGCCACGCTCTCTGCCCTTGGGCACCCTGAGCCGTCTGGGAGGCTGCTCCTCCACGCCCTGCCCATCACTGTCTGCCCTGTCCTTCGAAACCACTATTCCAGAGGATGCTGGATGCTGTCATTAAATGAAGAGACCCTGGCCACACCCTCCAGCCTCCGGAAGCAGCCATGCAACAGCAGCGCTGCCTGGGGCCCCTGCTCTGCACCCTGCAGCAGCAGGTGGCTGGGGCCCAGGGCCGGGGTGGTGCAGGTGGCAGGGTGAGAGGTGGAGCCAGGCTTGCTGCCGCAGGGAGCAGGCAGGGGCAGGTGCAGTTGCCTAGCTTTGGCCACAGGCCACCCTTCTTTTGCCAGTGCTGTCTTACAGGGGAAGCGACCAATGCCAAAAGGGTTGGTTGGGGAGTGTGTGTGCGTGTGTGTGTGTGTGTGTGTGCGCTTGTGTGCGTGCTCGGCTGGCATGGGTACCTGGGTTGCACCCCTTCTCTCAGAGCACCGTGCAGTGGCCCTGGGCTTTCCGGGCGGTGTCCCCGCAGGTGTGGCTGGGGTCCAGGCAGGCAGCAGGGTGGACACTGGGACTACTGAGTGGGGAGCAGCTTCCTCGGGGGTCCAGGGGTCCAGGAAGATGGGGTGCTCTAAAGAAAGCCTCTTTCTGGGAACGTGGGTCTCTGGCCCTTCCTGCATGGAGCACATGGCACGATGAACTCTGGCTGAGGACAGTCCAACCTGGCCTCAGGAAGCAGACGTGGTGGCCAAGTCATGCTGGCGTGGTCCGGCTGGGAGGGCTGCTGCCCGGGGGTCCCCGCGTCCCGCCGTCTGTGCCTGCAGGACCCGCAGCAGCCCTGCTGGGAGCCCTCGCAGCCTCCTGTGCGCCAGTGAGTGGCCGGCTCTGCCAGGTTAGGGTGCTGTCATCAGACGCCACATTCAGCTCTGTGTCCTCCGTATTCAGAAAGTGCTCTAAGTACTTCCCACACAGGTGGACCGCACACGTCCACTGGCTGTCTCTATGCAAGTGTGTGCTGGAATGTCTTGCTAATGGCGGCAGCCGCTCTGCGGGGGCAGGGTGGAGGGAGGGGTCCCCTCCCAGCCCGCGTGGACCCAGACCCGGGTTGGCTGTGGCTGGGTGGCACCGGGGCACCCGGGTCATCCTTGTGCTGTGTCTGCGCATGCGAGCCTGGTGATTTCTCTACCTCATCTGAGCAGCGAGCAGTTGTGTGCCTGAGTGACTGTGGAGAATGTATTTATTTAACAGCTTTGAATAACAGAACCGGAAACAGTGGAAACACTAAATAAATGTATTTTAAATTATAGCCAAATTCAGCCTGGAGCCTTCATAAGGATCCCGGGGGTCAGGGCGGTGGCCAGGGGTGGGAGAGGCAGCCGGGTGGGAGGGGAGGACATGAGGAAGTGCAGGGTGTGGGGTGTGGGGGGGACCGCGTCGGGGAGGCCTTGGACGGGGCTGTGGACCAGGCCTCCCCTGCAGGACGCCTCCGTGCAGCCTCCTGCTGCCTGTGCAGCCCGTGACCCTGTGCTGCCTGGAGTCCGCAGTGCGTCTCTTGCTTTTCAAGGTGTCACCAGCTGTGCTGTGACCGCCGTGGGCTCCACGCCCCACTGCCGCCGCATCTGTATTCCGAAGCCAGTCCTGCCCCGAGCCCGGGGTCCACCCGGTACCAGTGTGGATTGTGGCTGAGAGGTCCAAGTTGCCTTCCAGAGCCTGGCACTGGTCTGGTTTGGGCCCCAGTGGGCAGCCCGGTGGGTGCGGGCAGAGCCTTCTCTCCAGGGCACACGCGTGCGCGTGGCAGTGTCTGTGTCCCATTGTCTGTACATCACACGTCCTCGGGTACGTGGCTGTGTCCAGGCGCGGTGTCAGTGCGTGTGGCTGTGTGTGCGTGGTGTGAGCCCCACCTCCAACCTGGCCCTCTCTCGGGTCTCCACCCTAGGAGGGACGGGGGCCGCCCAAGGGACCCTCCCACCAGGCAGGCAGACGCCCTGTCCACCTGCTGCAGGCCGGTAGGGAGGAGGCTGGGCTGTACCTGGAGCCAGGCACTGGGGCTCCTCGGGCAGAAACACAGGCCCGGGACGCACGCACGGGTGGCCAGGGGCGAACTGGGCACCTGCCGGCCGGGTGGGAGTCCCGTTCCCCTCTGGGGCAGGCAGCGGCTGTGGCCGGGGATGAGGTAAGGAGGCGTTAGGTAATGTCTCCGAGGGCTGGGCCAGGAGCAGGCAGGGCTGTGTCCCCACTCTGCAGACGGCCTGGAGGGGGAGGGGTGGGGCAGAGGAGCCGAGAAGAGGAGGGGTGTGTCGGCCCCTCTGCCTCGGCCCGGTGGTCAGGAGACCCCGGGGAGTCGGCTCTGTGGACTGGGACCCCTGTGCACGCGGCTCCTCCTGGGGCTGCTCCTGCCTGAGCCTCGCAGAGGGCGTCCTGGCGTCTGGCGGCTGCCTTCTGTGTGCAGGCTGGGAGTGTGCAGGGCCGTGCGTGCGTGGAGCCCCTGCCGTGCCCTTGCCAATGTGTCCCCTGGCCTCGGGCGCCCTTCTTGCCTGGGGGTGCCCCTTCTACCACCCTCGTCAGCTGTGCTGCCGCTTGTGGGCCTGGCAGTCCTCACCAGGGGTCCCGGGGCCCCAGCAGTGCTGTGGGGAGGGCAGGCTGCAGCCTGGACCAGGAACTGGGCTGGGGAGGACCTGGGGTGGAGACAGGGCCCTGGGCAGGGGTGGCATTGCTCGCCACCCTGCTGCTCCAGGGCCTCAGTTTCCCCAATCCACATGGCGTGGGCTGGTGGCCTCAGACCTTGGTGGTGTCTGGAGTGAGGGCTGGTGGGGCTGCAGGGCCAGGTTCTGGCCAGGAGACTTGTTGGACGCCCCTGGGAGAGTGCAGGGGGGTCCAGCTGGTTGCCAGGGAAACCTGAGCCAACAAACACTCCCCTCCTGGCCTGTGGGGGCGCGATGACCTCATCTGCCCACCCACCGCTCAGGCCAGCTGGAGGTGGGGGTTCCGCTGTTTGTGTTGGGCCCCGGGCCATGGAAACCAAGGGGGAGGCAGCCTCGGGGCTGGGGGCTGGGGTGCACAGCGCCTGCTGTGGTCCTGGGCAAGCCAGGCCCGGCCTCCCACGCAGGCTGGGGAGGAGGGGTGGCCAGGGCCAGGCCCCGAGAGCGCAGAGCAGGGCAGAAGGGCTTTGCAGGTAGAGCCGTGTGGAGCTTGAGGGGTCTGCCGGGTAGCGAGGGATGGGCTTCACGAAGTCTCTCCGAAAACCCAGCCCCTGCAGTGAACTGGATGCCACAGCCCCTGGGGACAGGTAAGGCCACAGGCAGCCCTGCTGCGGCCCGTCTCTCCCTCGCTCGGCACTCACGCACCTTGCACTTGAAAGGAGCTGGAATATCTGATGTCCTCTTTCCCCGGAGGACACCAGACCCCCGCATACCGCCTGTGACCACTCGGTCCGGCCCCACCATGGCTGGGTGCCAGCGCCTTTGTGGCTCCCCCAGGCCAGGCGCTGCCAGCCCCGGGGGCTAGGACTTGCTCCCTGCTGACAGCCGTCCACACGGAGGCCCTCCCGAGCTCTGCTTCTTGGTTTTGCCCGAGGACGACAGGGCTTTCTCTAAATTCAGCGTTATACAGGCTGAGCACCAGCACCTCACCTGCTTGGGACCGATGGCAGATTTCGGAGTTGGATGTTTTTGCATTTCAAGCATCCCTGGCCCCAGAGTCCCAGGTTCTCCAAACCTGAAACTTTTTAAACCTTGTGCAGGTGCTTAAACAGTATGAACATGTTGGGTTTGGGAGCATTTGGGGTTCTGAGGGTCAGGGATACAATGTCAGCTTTGACTGGCGACCTGGCCATGACGCCCCGAGGGGAAGCACCCAGCTCAGGGCTGCCGGGGCCAGCCAGGAATCAGGGACCGAGGCACAGTGGTCTGGGACAGTGCCGCCCTGACAGGTGGCCCCGTCACCTTCAGCCCCAAGTGTCACGGGTAACCAGTTGCCCCTCAGGACCTCCGACAAGCCGAGTAACAGGGCTTGAGGGTGCACCCTACGATGCCCGCATTTCCCCGGCACCCGGATGTTCTTCAGTCTCCACTGGGGGACTTGCTCTGGGTGGCAAGGCTTTTAGGCGGAGCCAGGCGTGGCGGTGCAGGCCTGTAATCACAGTTCTTGGGAGGCTGAGGCAGGAGGACCACTGCAAGTTCCAGACCAGCCTGTAATCCATATTGAAACCCCATCTCAAAAACAAAAACAAAACAAAACAAAACAAAGAAGTGCAGTGTGACCTGTGTCCTTGGGATGTCCCCCCCGTGCTCCAGGCAGAAGTCCACACCCCTTGGGAGGTCTGAGAAGGAGCAGCATCTGTGGAAAAGGAATGAGGAGTCCGCCATGGGGAAGGAGCACACAGTTCATGAAAGAAAACAGTGTTTCAAAGAAGGCTGGAGAGAGAACAAGAAATCTGATGACCAAAAAGAGGTCCGTTTTCCCGAGCTTCCTTCCAGCCAGCGTGGCAAAAGATGCGATAAGTCCCAAGGGAGGCGCCAGCTCGGCCAGCGGGCCCAGCTCTGCTAAGCTCCTTCCGCCCGGCGCCGCTTCCCATCCTCCCGCTTCCCATCCCGCACGCAGGCGCGAGGGCGGGGTCGCGCAGCGGCGGGACGGCGTGAGGGTGGCGGCCGCGTGTGGAGGCTGACGCGGACACGCAGGCGGCCGTGCGCTCCGGGCAGCGCTCACTGCTGCGGAGCGTGCGGTGTGGAGCAGCCGGTGGGGTGAGGCTCACCCGGCCGTGCGAGGCCCGGAGGAGCCAGCGCGGAGGAGCGCCGACACCCTCCTGGTGCGCCGAGGTCCTCCGGGGCTGCCCGCGCGGGCGCCTCGCCTTCCGGGCCGGGCACGCGGGGTCTCCCGAGGCCGGCGCAGGGGGAGCGCCGCCGCCGCCGCCACCCTCCCCGGGGCGCTCTGTCCCCTTGCCGGCCTCCCGCACCGGGCAGTGTCCGTGCTGGCGCGGCCGCGCTGTCCTCCCGCTGCGGGCTCCCGGGCCTCGCCACAGCGCCGGCGGCCGGCTGCCCGCCCGGGGGCCTCGGGGGCCGCGCTGGCTGCAGCGATGGAGGGTGGGCTCGCGTCGCCCTCGCCTGCCTGGCGGGGCAGCGGGTCCTGGAGGCGGAGGAGCCCGGAAGGCGGACACGCTGGGTGGCCGTGCTGGGGGGCGGAGGGGCCCACGGACAGGGCAGCAGGCGATGCCAGCGCCCGGCCAGTGAGGCGCGGGCCAGGTGTGGGCAGTGTGGGAATCGGGGGCAAAGCTCACGAAGCCTGGCCGGGAGCCGGGGCGGGAGGCCCAGACCTAGGCGGCTGGCTCGGACGAGAGCAGTGGCTCTGCTGCTCTTTCTGTCTGTCTGTCTGTCTTGCTCTGTCCCTGTTTGTCTCTGTATGTCTCGGTCTCTGTCCCTGTCTCTGTCCCTGTCCCTGTCTCTCCCTG
>RJWM01021671.1:0-11412 GCA_004363535.1 Dasyprocta punctata
ATCAATCTTGCATGTCTATATCTGTTAATGTAAGAAACCATTTTAAAGATAACGATGCGCAAATTGCAACCATTGTCAAGCTTCTATCTTCCGGCTTTGTAAACCTGCAATGTTGTGTATTTACGCTAGTTGTTTGCTTGTCTCCTTTGCTTGTTGTTTTTACTATATATGTCGTTTTATTTGTTGTTGTTGTAGTTTTTGTTTGTTTTGTTTTTCTTCGCTCAAATAAAATAAAAATAAAAAATAAAAATAAATTAAAAAAAAAAAAAAAAGAAGTACCCCCAAAGAGAAGATGGAGACCTCAACTTGACCTGCCAAAAAGGGTCCTAACCAATCACAGAAAAGAAGAGCAGGACTCAAGTGAGGCATAGGCAGATTTATTAAGCAGAATTAAAGAAGTACACACACAGAAAGGATTGTGGGTGCTCCAAAGTGAGGTACATTATGGTCTGAGGTCCTTGTGGTTTGGGGAATTTTCAAGGTAGATGAGCTATTCTTTGAGTTATTATCATTTACCTTGTGTCTGCTTCCTTAATGTTAGATTGTTCACTGGTGGACTGAAACCAAAACTCTTTCTAAAGTATATTAAATGCAAACCATTTAAAGTTTGGAGATATGATAATTAGTAGAACTGTTTCTTTAAGAGTGTAAGTCCTTGAAATGTATGGATTTATGATATTGAAAGAAAACACAAGCCAAATTTATGTATATTTAGAATTCTTAGGAATTTAGAAATAGGATCTAAGAAAGAAGCAGGCCTAAGAGTCAAAGGGGCATTGTAGTCACTGTGTCCCTATCACATGGTAGCTGCCCTCATGCTATAGCATGTACTTCTTTTTCTACTTTTACTTGACCCAAAGTCGCTCTACAGAGCCTGTTTCTTTCCTTTTCTTTCTTTCTTTTTTTTTTCTTTTTTTGGTACCAAGAATCAAACTCAGGGCTTTGTACTTGCCAGGCAGGTGCTGTGCCACTGAGCTATATCCCTGGCCCTCCTTTTCTTATCTTTAATAAAACGTTTTGCTTGTCTTGACCAATTCTTGGTTCAGGACAGAAAGAATCTAGAAATTACCTCTAGAGGGGAATTCTAGCACCTCTGAACCTGCTAACAGAAGGTCCGAAGATAGAGTTGGGTGACCAGCCATCCTGATGAGAATAAAGAGCCAGGTGTGGTAGCACACATCTGTAATTCCAGCTCTTTTGGAGGTTGATGTAGGAGGTTAGCTATGAGTTCCAGGCCAGCTACAGAGTGAGTTCAAGAACAGCCTGAATTACAAAGCAAAACCTCGTCTCAAAGGGAAAAAAAAAACAAAAACGCTGGAGATTTAGCTCCGTGGCATAAGTGCCTGCTTGGCAGGCGCGAGGTTGTGAGTTTGATCCCCACTACAAAAAAAAAAAAAAAAAAAAAAAAAAAAAAAAAAAAAAAAAAAAAAAAAAAAAAAAAAAAAAAAAAAAAAAAAAAAAAAAAAAAAAAGCACAAGAAAGAAAGAAAAAAACAAAAGAGAAGAAAAAAGAGAAAACAAAAGAAAAACTATTACTTTGGACAATAATGAATTTCCCCAAGGAGTATAGCATGATATCTACTCCCAACTGAAGGCACTTGCAGACACTCCTGACTCTTGAGTTTTGAGGAATTTGAATGCACTGAACTTCCTCAGGCAACATGGAATGCAGCATCCCCGCCCCAACCTCCACCCCCGCAAAAAAAAGGACGTTGTAATCTTGGATAATTTTATGTCTGGAAACTAGTTTTCTTAAAGTAAAAATTTTTAGATTACAGTTTTCTTGTCTCCTTTATGCCTATCATTATTTGTTATCCTACCACAAGATCTCTATCAATTTTCAAATGACACTTTCAATAAAAAGATAATACCAAAGCTGGTAACGCAGCTCAGTAATAGAGTACTTCTCTCACATACATAAGTCCATAGGTTAAGCCTCGCTTTCATGAGAAAGTAGAAGTAAAGAGTATAAGTCATATGTTCAAAAACTTTAATAGAACAACTTTAATATAAAGGCACTAGTTGTAGTCTGGAGGAGATATTAGAGTTCTATGGGACCAATAAAAAAGGTTTGATAAAGAAAACATACTGACAAGGAGAAATGATAATTTAAAAAAATGTTGTTAAGCATTTTAAAACACATAGAACACAGTATACAGTATTTCCATGCACCTAATATCATTTCAAACTATCAAAGCACAAAGTACTACACGTACTATAAGAAATGAACAATGCATAACAATACTTTTTAAATTTTATTTTAAAAACAAAAAAATAGCAATGATACAGAATTTCAAAACAAAATAATTGGAGGTTAACACTGGTAAATATATTGTATATCATAACAATAATTTTTAAACCTCTCAGTCATTAAGTAGACTAAACACATCAAAAATCAGTGTGACCCGAATTTAATACAAAGCTTGTACTTCTCATTAATAATCAGGAAAATACAAATCAAAAACGCTGTTCTATAACCTTACAACACTAGAGTAACAAAATTTTTAGAAGTTTGGCAATTCTAAGCATAAGTGAAGATGCAGAACAATGAGAATTTTTATATACTATTGCTGGTAGATGAGGGCAACTTTTTAAATTTCTTTGATTATCAAAATTGAAGATACAATTGTACTTCTAGATAAAATATTTATCAATCAGTACAAAATACTCCATTTCTTACAAACATCAACAAAAGACTGACTCCAGAGGAACTTTGACTTCTATCGCCAGTGGTCACAGCCCCAGAAGGTTAGGTCTGGGTGTTGGTCTGCCAGGGTTCCAGGAACTACTGTGCTCTGGGGAACAGTCAGAGACCCAAAGTCATTAGGGGATGTTTGAGGGGCTCACAAGTCAAGACAAACAATGACAGTGGCTGCTCAGCCAGGACTAAACACTGCTCTCTAGTACTGCCACAGAGTTGAAGGAGATTTTGGGGGTTTCAGGAAGTGGCTTTTTAGCAACCTGAATAAAAGTATTTCGATATTGTAAAAGTTGGCATCACCTTCTAATGTGTACTGGCTGGATATCAGTCCTAAGAAAACACAAGCACATGTGCAACACAGCACATAAGAAATAATTTTTATACAGTCATTCTTTCAACACAAGTAAAAAGAAAAAAAGCAACAGAAAGGAAACTGGGTGAATAAATGATTATTGATTCTTAAAGTGGAATATTCTACTGTAATGAAAAGAAATTAAAACTACAGGATTATGACTGAATCTCACAGAGTTGAGAAGACAAAACATATGAAAGAATACATTCATTGTACATTACATACAAACACATTCATATAAAGTTTTAATAAAACTATTACATAGGGAGGCATAAATATGTAGTAAAACCATAAAATACACATGGAAATGATTATCAGGACTGTGAAGGAGGATGGGTAAAGGGAGTTTCTAGGGCAACGGAAATACCCTTTATTTAATTATTTGTAATTCATTTTTATACTGTACGTGTAATACACTCTTCTCTGTTATGTATATTTTGCAATTTTAAGAAAGTCTTGCAGCTGGCTAGGAGCAGTGGGTTTGTAACTGAAATATGATAGCACAGTGTAGTGAGATTTGACAGAGCTGCCAAGCAGCCAAGAAAGAAAGTGATTGGAGAAAAGTACAGCAGGAGGAGTATTTATTCAGAGACTGCAGCACAGAGCACAGGGCACTCTGGGTAGGGATAAAAGACCTCTTAAATGAAAAACTGCTAAGGCAAGCTTCCCAGAGAAAAATGAGTACCAAGGGAAAAGTGAGTAAATGAACTGCATCTTTGCTGAGTTTGTGGGGTTTCTGGTTTTTTTTGTATGTCTTTGTACACTTGATAAACAGGCTTCCTTCAGGAATGACTCTCAAAGCACAGTAGTTTAAATTGATTAAAAGCATATGATAGGTCTCTATGCTAGGAATTTATTCTAAGGAAAGAACTGTGGAATTACCTAAATGTGTACTAGGAAGAATAAAGGAATAGATGAATTTTTTTCCTTACCTGCATTTTTAAATTTCCTAAAATTAAGATATACATTATGCTTATAATAAAATTACTGACATGTAAAATATAATTCAGAATTAGATAAGAAAAGTAAGTATGCAACTTGCCAAAGACTGGGAAAAACATACCAAAAGTAAAAATAGTAGTTAAGAGGGATGATTTTAGGTCTGTTTCTTCCTAATATATTGTGATTTTACTCGTATTTGAAATTTAAAATGTAATTTGAGGCTAGAAAAATGTTTCAATCCAGAGAATAGAGAAACCCTACATGCTTAATTTCTTTTTATGCATTCCTACCCAAATTCTTGCAAAGACCAAATTTTTCTTTATTTTATATTCCACTGATAAATATATTAATTATGTGAGTCTCACTTCTCAGGCTTGATGAATTACCTGGGGATCTTGTTCAAGTCCAGATTTCAATTTAATGGATTTGGGGGGCACAGCTTTTTCTCTAAGGAGCTCCCAGGTGATGTGACTGACTGCTGGTGTGCAGACCACATGTCAAAGTAGCAAACATATAAAATACATCTACGCTCTAATAGTGAAGACTCAGGCAACTTAGAACTGATTACAAATGATTCAGTAGACAGTTACTGGCCATCCAGTAAATGCTTTAAACCCTATAAATATATGTTCTTTGCTACAGAGAAAAAAAAACAAGGTATCAGATTCGGATAAACTTTAATACAACTTTTTTTGGCCTGCATGTACCTGGCCAGTGCCTATTGCCGGAGTCACAGGGTCCTATAGTATTTTGTAAGCTACAGGTTCTGTTGGTGATCAGACTCTTGCTGACTCACCACTAAAACCACCTATTAAAAGATTTTAAATGTCAGTATGTTTTTTGTTTGATATTAAAGAAAATTTTCCTGTAAAACAAGAAAATTCCAAGTATTAGACTCAGATTGTATTGAACACGATCTTCTGAAGTGAGCTTAACTCAGTGCTGTTAACCTAGGCTTGCTGGGTGTCTGGTTCAGAGTCAGCATTCCTGAGAATACTTAGTGTAGCAGAGAAGTGAGCTACCTTGGTTTGGGTGCTAATACTGGTGGTTAAAAAAAGAAAGAAAACATGAAATGTGTAATGACTATAATGTAGAATTTAACATGCTTAATTAAGATCTTTGTCTTGAGCCGGGCGTGGTGGCGCATGCCTTTAATCCCAGCACTCGGGAGGCTGAGGTAGGTGGAGTGCTGTGAGTTCGAGGCCACCTTGGGCTACAACGTGAGCGCAAGGCTGGCCTGAGCTACATAGTGCGACCCTGCCTCAAAAAACCAGGCCGGGAGTTTGGCTCAGTGGCTTAAGTGCCTGTCTGGCAGGTGCGAGGCTGTGAGTTCGATCCCCAGTGCTGAAAAAAAAAAAAGATCTTTGTCTTGAAAATGATGTAATTATTTATAACATCCAGCCACAAATTCCTTAATTGTTTTCATGAAATTATGGTATCAACATTTTTCCCATGGACTCCTCTCTCCTCTCCCTGTCTATCTCCTTCCTCCCTTTCTCTTCCAGGTCATTAAATGCAAGGCAGCCGTTGCCTGGGAAGCAGACAAGCCACTCTGCATCGAAGAGGTTGAGGTAGCTCCCCCCAAGGCTCATGAAGTCCGAATTCAGGTGCATGAGGGTCCCTGGGCAGGGACACATGGGCCAAAGTTCATACTTGATTTCTGTCAGTTAATTCCCTGAGATACGACTGAGAGACCTTAGAATTTCCACTATAGGAGAGTTACATTTTTAGGTCTAGATGAAAATAAGCATTAACCCTATGATTATTTGCTATTTTATTAATTTTTTTATAATAGGCTAAAATTAATTGAAGTATCAACCCTAAGAATCAAGCAAAGGAATTCAGTTTGGATTACAATTAGTTAGGTTTTCTCTTTGTTTCTCAAATATCAATTCTTAGAAAGTATTGTTAAAAAGAAGACAGAGAATCAGGACTGAAAGAAGGGAGAGGGAAAACCTGAAGTTCTGCCCTGTGCAACAGAAAGATCCTGGGTGCCAGAGATAAAGCAGGAGCCCATCCTGAGGGAGAAGAGACCGTGCCAGGCAGAGCACACCCAGCCAGTTTGGACAAGCCCCCTAGTTTTTCTCAGGACCAACACATTATGAAATGTACATTGGAATGAATAGGACAGCCTCATGGGTAGATTTGGAAGGAGAATTATATAGGGATACAACAATGATTAATTTAGGCAATATTTTCTTTTAACTATAGGAGGTTTATTACCACAACTTCATTCCATGTAATCTCAACAAAATTGAAACAAGCCATAGAAAATCTGCATTCCCTCCATTCCCTCTCTTAGCAACTTCCTTTGATTTTTCTTCTCTTTGGGAAATTGCCAATCTTATCTCATTTTATGACTTTCCAACAAAAAGGAAGTTAGAAAAAAAGTACATTGTGGGAGGAAAAGAATCTAGTATATCTTTATGCTTTTTTTTTTCTAAAATATAATTTTTTGTCGAGTTCTAGGAGTGTTGCCATGCTTCAAAGTTGATATTAGGGATAAAGTTACAAACCTCCATCCCAATAATATAATTGCAGAAAGATGAGTCATGTCTGTGATTGATTTGTAGATAATCGCCACTTCCATATGCCATACTGATGCTAATACTATCAATCCAAAATTTAAAGAGGCTCTTTTCCCTGTGATCCTTGGCCATGAGAGTGCAGGAGTTGTGGAAAGTATTGGGCCAGGAGTGACCAACTTCAAACCAGGTATTTTATGTTCCGATTCCAATTAAATAGAAATAGCAGACTTTTCCTGTTACTGTCCTGACTTTGCATGCTGTAACTGGTCTCTACACAGGAAGACTATCTTTCCCAAAGCAAAACCCAGACATACAACCTATCACTCTAACAAAGAGCCAGAATATTTTAAGTCAGAGCTGTCTAAAAATGTCTGGGGTATATGGCCAATTTATTACATATAGTGCTGAAAAATTGCCCTGTAACGCAAGGTAGAAGGCTAAACTGAAGCTTCCCTGGTGCACAGATGACAATAATAACAGCTTCCTCTCAAAAATGGAAAACTATTTTAATACAAAGAATTAGAATTTAAAGAAGGCTGAAGATAAAAACATTATGTATCTGTCAGTGTTAGTTTAAGTGCCTTTTTGGAAGTTTGTAAGTAAAAATAATAATGAAATACATCAATGACTGAAAATACTTCATATTTTATAATAGGCTTACCAAACACTAGAGTATATGCTACATAATACTCACTTGACAGAAAGGACAAAGCATATCACTCTTTACTTCTTTAATGACAGTGCTCCAAACTTAGAGATATGTTACCATTTTTCCATTCCTAATAATATCATAGAAACAAATTTCTCCTTGAAGTTTTGAATTGTGAAGGAATTGACTGACACAGTCCTTTTAGTCCCAGGTCTGCCATTTACTTCCGGGCTAATTACATGAGTTTTCATAACTTCACTCAGATTTCTCCTTCCTAAAGTAGGAATTAGGATAGCATCCATCTCAGACAGCTGCCCTAAGAATTAGGTAAAACAACGCAAGCAGTTTGAGTGGGGCCTGGCACATACTAAATGTCAAACAAATGTTAATCATCACCATTGGACTTTGTCATCAAAGGATGGAAGGCGTTGTTAAACTGGAATTGCACAAAAAGTAAAAGAATGTGGAATTTAAAAATGAATTTAAATGGTGAAACATGAAATGATATATTCGCTGTACAAAGCCCTTTATGGCTCATCTCTTCTACTATACAATACAAAGACTGTCCCACACAGAGCATTTGGAAATGTAATAAGCCATAGTCATGCTGCAGAGAGTTGGTATTCTATAAAAAATGGTACTTTCCAATAATTTATCTGTAAGAATCTGTTCACAAGAAACATGTTAGGCACCATCCAACACATGGTTTTTCTTTCCAGGTGACAAAGTAATTCCATTCTTTGCACCTCAATGTAAAAACTGCAAGTTCTGCCTAAATCCACTCACAAATCTTTGTGAAAGAATCAGGTAAGCGCTCTACATTATTAATCAGACTATAAATTGGCACAAGTATTTTGGATAGCACAATGGCCATACCTAAATGAGGTTGAAGAGGTGCAAGCCTTCTGCCCATTGCTTCCATGTGTGTACAAGATACTGTTTCAAATGCAACAGAGATACATAGTAGAATATTCATTGTAACATTATTTAGGGTAGTAAGCAATTAATGCAGCACAAATATCCATCAGTTAGAGTGTGGACTAATGAACTGCTATATGGTAACAAAATAGAATATCATACAACAATGAAAATAGCTAAACTTGAAATACATGCAGTTAAGATAGAATAATCTCACATACATAATGTTAAAGGGTGAAAGGAAGCTGCTGAAGGATATATTTAATAAAATGTCTTGTGAAAACACAATACCATACATTGTTTATGGCTCCATATTATAATAAAATATAAGTACATTACTGGAATGATAAATGTCAAATTTGGAATAGTATCTATTTTTACAGGGATGAGAGAAGGATACAATTAGGCACAGAGAAGCAATTTACTCTAGGAGTAAATTTAATTCTTGGAGCCAGACTTGTAACCTAGGCAGATGTTTGAAGAGTCCAAATCTTAATCACCTAATTTTTATTTTACTGAGACTACAGAGAGACCCATTTGTCCTTAACATGATTGAAATTAGTTACTGAAAGTGTTAATCTATATTACTCTTATGTCTTATTATTGCGCCTTAGTTTGCTCATTTATAAAATAATGATTATAATGTCTGTCTGTTTTGCGGCACTGGGGATTGAACTCACAACCTTGCGCCTGCCATGGTAGGCGCTTAAGGCACTGAGCGAAACTCCCAGCCCTGGTTTTTTGAGGCAGGGTCGCACTATGTAGCTCAGGCCGGCCTTGCACTCGCGTTGTAGCCCAAGCTGGCCTCGAACTCACAACGCTCTGCCTACCTCAGCCTCCTGAGTGCTGGGATTAAAGGCGTGCGCCACCACGCCCGGTTTATAATGTCTGCTTTGTAGGGTTGTTGTAGATATTCAAACTTTAGTGAAACAAAAAATATAGAGAATAACCATAAATTCTAAAATCACAAAAGGAGAAAATCAGATATTGTGTCCTTCCAGATAAAACATATCAACCACCTCTGAAGTATTCTCACAAAAACATAAAACCAGATACATATCAAGTGTTTAAATAAAAAAATACTAATTTAGGAGGAGATACAGGGACAGAAAACACGTGACACCAGATTTCAGGAATGCAATTACCAAAATTCAGTAGGTAGATGACTTTATAGGACAAAAGACTCAGTTTCTTCAACAAATAAATTGCAAACAAGGAAAAAAGGAGGGAGAATCTACAAATTGAAAGAGACTTAAGAGAAATGTCAACTAACTGCAACACGTGGACCTAAAAGAATCTTTTAGAGATACATGTTGTAATATTTCAATACGAATCATTTTGCTTCAAAATAGCTCAATGCAGGGGAAGGGTATGTACTGTGCAGGGGTAGTAGAGAAACGAGATTATTCATGAGTTAATAATTACTGAAGTTGGAAGATGAGTACAACAAAGTTCCTTATGCTATAACTTTGTATCTGAGTTTTCTGTAATAAATTTTAAGAGTTAATATACATAAAGCCCTTAAGAGAATTTCTGGCACACAAAAAGCATTCAATAAAAGTTTGTAAAATACTTCTAATAGACTACATACTAATGTGAAAATGATCACATTATTTTCTGAATTTTTTTCATTTTAGTTCAATAAAACAGTCATGACAAATATATAATGCCCAACATGTATATTTTTCAGGAGAGTATTCAATAGTTAGTATTTCATTCTCTCTCTCTCTCTCTCTCTCTCTCCTCTCATTCTCTCTTTTTCTAGGAAGTTTGATACTCCTACCATTAGTCAAGAACTAATGGAAGACAAAACCAGCAGGTTTACCTGCAAAGGAAAACCCATTTACCATTTCATGGGAGTGAGTTCGTTCTCTCAGTACACTGTGGTGTCAGATGTTAATCTTGCTAAAATAGATGACGAAGCAAATTTAGAGAGAGTTTGTCTGATCGGATGTGGTTTTTCATCTGGCTATGGGGCTGCAATCAATACTGCCAAGGTAAATAAACACCGGGTTACTTAAAACATAGGTTACTGGGAGGCAATGTTACGTAAAGGAAATAAAATTAATTATGTTCCAACTCGGGCTAAGTCATTCATTACATCTGTGATTTTAAGCAAATTATTTAATTTTCCTAGAATACTATCTACCACAAATACTTGTGGCAATAATTAAATGATATTACATACATAAAATATGTAGCCTAGTAACCACAATATGATTGGCACCTAGCACATGTTGTTTACAATATCAGCATGTTTGATTATATACCATCCTTAACTTAAATACAGCCTGCTTAAATATATTACCTAAAAAGCAATGTTCACCCTGAAACAACTACCCAAAAGGTTACAGAAACCCTTACGCACCTCCATTCAGGCACCCCTATTGTTTTCCTCATGCTGCAGACTCTTCTCACTCAGTATATCTCTGCTTATCTCTGCTTCTCTCCCTGTCCCCTGGGATTTCAAGGAAGTGTCTCTAGTGGCAACATTTGTTCCAGTAACACCATGTTAGAATTTTAAAACTCTTACAAGGTTGTTTAAACTGTAGCCTAGAGAGACATCAAAGAGGGCTCCCAGTTGGATACCTCAAACAACCTTGTTATTTTCTTAGTCTTCTTTGACTTCCTTCATGTCAGTCCTGTCCTTTGATTCAAAACTGCAAAACGCAGTGATAGAGTTCTTTCTAAAGAACACAACTGCTTTCAGTCTCCTTGCATTGTTTCCTTTGCCCCTCAAGGTAAGGGCAAATCCCTCACTAGGCTCTTTTCCCTTAGCTTTGCTCACAAAGTCCTGCCCAGAGTCGCCAAGCCACGTTACCAATGACCTCTTGGACTTTTGCACTTGGCTTCTACCAACATTGCAGGGGATACTCCCAATTGCACTCATGCTGACTCCACTTTGATAACCAGTCCTTCCTAAAGAACGTTAATACTAGTGATTCAACTACAGGTTTTTCTAACTTTTTCAAATTAGTTTTCCAGAATCTATTCTTTCTAACTGAAACTCGTTCTCTGACCCACACCTCTCCATTCCTTAATGCTCCCCCTTCCAGCCTTGGTGACTACCATTGTACTCTGAGCTTCTAGCTGAATTGTTTAGAGTCCACACATCCATGAGAGCATGCAGTTTAGTACTTATCATTCTGTGCCTGACTTATTTTACCTGAGCATTATGTCTTCCAGGATTTCCCCTGTTCTCACCAATGACTCGATATCACTTTATGGCTAAATAGTAAATAATCTTTTTGCATACAGACCACATTTTCTTTATTCATTCATCTATTCTTATGCAGATTTCATAACTTCCCTGTTATGAATAA
>RJWM01021671.1:11512-35014 GCA_004363535.1 Dasyprocta punctata
TTTATATTATTTTTTTTTTTTTTTTTTTTTTTTTTTTTTTTTTTTTTTTTTTTTTTTTTTTTTTTTTTTGGTACTGGAGATCAAACTCATGACCTCAAGCTTGCCAGGCAAGCACTTGTGCCACTGAGCTATGCCCCCAACCCAAGATCTTATGTTTTTAATTTTTTTAAGGAACCTCAGTGCTGTTTACTGTAATAATGGTTGTATTACTTTGTATCCCTAGCAATAGTATATATGGATTATCTTTTCTCCACATTCATGCAACATTTGTTATTTTTTGTTAATAACTACTCTAATAGGTAATCTCACATTGCCTTTAATTTGTATTTCCCTGATAATTAGAAATGTTGAGCAACTTTTTTCACTTACCTATAAGTCTCTTTTTGAAAAATGCCTATTCAGATCCATTACCCATTTTGCAACTTGTTTATTTGCCTTCTTACTATTGAGCTGTTTGACTTCCTTATATACTTTTAGTATTAGCTCTTCTCTGAAGCATGGTTTATAAATATATTTTCCCATTCCATCTCTTCACGCTATTGACTATTTTCTTGGCTGTGCAAAAAATAAAATCTTAAGTTAATGTAATCCTACTAATCTATTTTGTTTTTGTTTCCCAAGCTTTATAGTCATATTAAGAACAAATTGTCACCGGGGGTTTGGCTCAGTGGCTTAAGCGCCTGCCTGGCAGGTGTGAGACTGTAAGTTCGATCCCCCGTGCCACAAAAAAAAAAAAAAAAAAGAACAAATTATCCAGGCCATTGTCATGGAGACCCCCGCTCCAAACTGCCATGTTTTCTTCTAATAGTTTTACAAGTTTCAGGTTTACATTTAAACATTTAGCCCATCTTGAGTTGATTTTTGTATACAGTGTGAAATGAGTTTAATTACAGTCTCTTACATGTAGATATCAGTTCTTCCACTTAATAGTTTGTCCTTTCTTGATAGCATAAATTGGAGATGTGTGTTCTCTCTTTTCCTTTGCTCCCAGTTTAGAAGGTATTAGCATTTCTTTTGGACAAATTTTTTCTTTTCTTTTTGCTTATCTTTGAATCCTAATATTTTCCCATCCTCACTAGAAAATACTATTTAAGCATCTTCTGTATAGTGTTTTTCTACCACTGTACCACTCTAAAGAATATATTACAATTATAGCATTTTCCTTCCCATCTTGTTTCTATTTAACTCAACGTAACAAGCATTTATTAAAGACTCAGCATACTGTGCAGAAGACTCTGATAATGATATGAAAGATAAAAATTTTAGGAAAAAACAAAAAGTAGGCATTGATATCTGATTGGAGAATCAAGAAAAGTTTCATGGAGAAAATATCCTTTTATGTCAGACCTAGAAGTTCTAGGTTATATTTTAATTTAAATATGATGAAAAGTACATCAAGCTGAAAGAATATCAAGAATTAATGTATAAGGAGAGAAAAATGGAACCATTTATCGTGGCTTGCTGTAGTGGGAACATCATGGAGATGAAGTTATAAGGTAAACAGAAGTCAAATAGCAAAACATCTTCCCATGTCAGGCAAAGACATTGGATTTAATTCCATTTAAGTGAATTAGTAACCTGGACCAGTGAAGTGAGTTAGTTAGAGAAATGTTAGTGGGCATCCAAAGCCAATTATAATATTAATAAAACCCAATAAGGTCTATAGAAATATAGATAACAAATTATTTGTGATTCAACTTAAAAAGAAAAAGAAAACTTTAGAATATGTGGAATTTTGAATTTTGTTCTTAAGACACTGAAAGAAAAGGTAAAACAAGGGAATAATTTTGACCTCAGTTTGTTCCTCATGAATTTATAATCTCTATGGTCCTTCAATGATTCTCAAAATTTAGGTGATAATGCATCATTTTCACAATGTACATTTTCTCCATTGGCTGTGTCATATAGTATTATAAGAGGCAGTCATTTACTTACATGTCCCCCATCCTAATCTTCCCTTTAAAAAAAAAAAGTTGGACCAGTTCCTTGCAAATTTACTTTATAATTTCCTGCCTGCAGGTCACCCCTGGTTCCACTTGTGCTGTCTTTGGTCTAGGAGGTGTAGGTCTTTCTGCCGTAATTGGTTGTAAAATAGCAGGAGCTGCTAGAATCATAGCTATTGACATCAATAGTGAGAAATTTCCAAAGGCCAAAATCCTAGGAGCCACCGACTGCCTCAATCCTGGAGACTTAGATAAACCCATCCAGAAGATAATCGTTGAATTGACCAATGGAGGTGTAGATTTTGCCTTTGACTGTGCAGGAGGATCTGCTATCATGGTATGTATATATTTTCAATTTATTCTTTAATAATCAAATAAAAGGGGAAGGTAGTCATTCATTACACTATCTATAATCTAATCATTCTTTAATTTTTTGAAAAGTGGTAAAAATTTGAACTGCTAGCTGTTTACTACTCCCTCAACTATACTATACTTCTTTCAATACTCACTGATACCTCCTATATTAGTCTATTTGCTGCTATCGTTACAAAATACATATGACTAATAACTCATAAAGAAAAAGTGTTTATTTTACTCAGCTTTGGAGGTTGAAAGTTTAAACAGCATGCAGCAGGTTCTGGAAAGGGTCTCCCATCTATATTACCTCATGGCAAACGTCATCAGAGAGAAATCACATTGCAAAATAGGAATCCAGAGTGAGAAGAGGGGCCAGCAACAGGCACCCAATAGGCTGTGCCTATTAATGATTCCACTATCCCTGAACATCACAACACAGAAATTAAAGCTCCCAATACATGAACGCTTGGAGGATACATTTAGTGTTTTCCAAATGCAAATACTATATTTGTGAATTCACTCTTATGCTAAAATAAACAGCTTTACTAGCATTACCCGTATTTGTAGATGTTGGCTTTTCTTTTGAGATCCCTTTAAAGTGAATCCCTCTTATTACACAGGAAATAATATTTTCTGATTTTGTTTTCCATGATCATTTCAATTTCTTGTTTCTCAAAGATAATTTGGGGAGTTTCTTTCTTTTAATTAGCTAAAAGGATGCCCTTTTGACTACTAAGTCTAGTAAATGACATAAAAAGTAGTCCACGGTACCCTATAACCAATATATGAAAAAGTTAGCTTGTTGCAGTACCCAGCTTTATTCTTCAGTGAATAATTGCCTAATAAATACATATTTGCTCAAAGACACTAAGAACAGGTTTTTTAAAGGAATTGATTAAATAATTTATCAACTGAATTCTCTGCCTATGGATCTTTCTTGTTTTATTAGTGAGAGTTTCAGAGTTGTTACGTTATTACTTTTTACTTACACCTTCACTCAGCCTAGTTTGTAAACATGCTCTTAGGAAAAGTATAAAGAATAAAATTCTATACCACAAGCTTCCACAAGAGTATATTGTGCTGGTTCATTCTCTCGGGTGTTAGTATCCAGAAGAGACAGAGACCCAGAAGAGTTATGATTACAGCAACATTAAAACTGTAACTGGCACTCAAACGTCATTAGCTGTAATTGAAAATGCATGCACTAAGGACTTTTTATCTTGTACTACCCCATTTTGTTCATAGCTTCAGATCCTAAATTTTAAATTTACTTTGGTATCTGCAGTCTGCAATATGCCACATTCATTCCTCCATTTCCCATGGGTTAAATTTTTTACAAAGACTGAAATTCAGCTACTTACCATATTTTTCTAGTGTAATGGTTATACATTAGACTTACCCGAGGAATTCCTTTTTTTCTCTTAATACTAATGAATGAACCATACTCTGAAATAGTTTCATTAAGACCCTGGTACCAACGTATTTTTACGAAATTTTCAAATTGAGAGCCAGTGACATAAAACATAGCATATTCTATTATTAGCTGATTTATTATACCAAGAAAGATATTTTAAATAATGGAAAAGAATCACACCAGAGAATTAAAATGAAAAGAAGTAGCTTTGTCTATTCACAAAAAAGATAAGACACCTATCCTACCAAAAACTTCTACAACTAGGAAAAAAGCCATGAATTTGATCATAATGATCTTTAAACCTAGGTCTCTGGAAGTACAAATATTTTAGTAAAATCCATGATAGACTGTCCAAAACTTGATTGCTATAATCTTGTGTATATTTTTCCTAATTCCATGTATTTTTTAAATATATAATGACACATATTCCAGATTCAATTTAATTGTGGTATTGTTCACGGTAAAATGATATGTCCAATTTATTTATAATACCCTCTTTGATGTAGCTAAAATATTTTTGTGTTTTACTTTATTTTTATTGTGCTCACGAGTGATGTGAAGAGGAAGATGGGGAAAGGGTGCGTCACCACAGACTCCAAAGACGCAAGGGCACAAACCAGTGTGTTCCTTTTTTTCTGCTGGGACATGGTCTGTAAGACCCAGGATAAGGGGTGGTATAGCTTTAGGGATTCAATTTGTTTCTAGAGCTTTTTCTGAGTCTTTCTGTCCCGTTGTCGCTGACGAAAGACAACAAGGCAAGGAAGCTCAAGGCCACACCCACTGCAGACCCTTACCGCTTCCAGAATAAGTGTTGTTCCCTCAGAGGTGAGCGGCAGCTTTCCAACTCATTCCGCTTAGCGCACCGCATGGGGTTTTCTCCACTTACCCTGGAAAACCACAGTCGGGAAGGTTTTAACCTAGAAAGTAGAAGGCGGAAGGCACTCTTTTGCCACTCATCATCCAAGCACCTTTTCTGGTTCTCCAGAAACAAGAGAATGTCTGTAGAAGGCACTGGGGCTTGTGGTGGGGTGGCCCCCGAGGGGACAGAGGGCAGCCATGGGCTTCAGGCCCACGAGCGAGGTGGCAGATTTTGCCCTCCCAAGAGAAGGTTCAGGGCTCCACCATCAGGGCCACAGGAAGCAAGGAAAGGTTCCTGGTCAGATGAGAGCCTCCAGGTCACTCTGCTGCACAACCCCACTCCACTTGACCTGCGAGCGCACACAATCATGTCTGCCCTCAGGGTTGTTCCTCTGGGGCACACAGAAGGCCACGCATCTAGACTGGGGAGCTGGCTACTGACAACTGTCACTCCCTGGAGGTCCCGCAGAGGATGAGCCACAGTGCTTGTGTAAGGAGGGCCCAGGGATTTCCCAAACCCTGAGGACGCAGGCTGGTGGCTCTTGAAATACTGCAGGGAGCTCTTCCAGCAGCCAGCAGGGTGAACTAGAGGCGCTTCCAACAGTCTTCCTGGAGCCCGCCGGGGTCTCTGCTCTCCTGAGCCCTGGGGAGACTGCGCACCACAGGCAGGCAGAGTGCGGTCGGGTCGCAGCGCCAGGCCCGAGTTGCCCTCCAGCGCGCACCCCGCAGCCTGTCAGAGCTGCAGCCCGGGCGGCGGAATTCCGGGCGGCCGTCGGGCCCAGGCTCCGGCAGGACGGCCGCACAGATCCCTGCCCTTGAGGGCCGGGTCGGCAGGCGCTCCGGACCGGCCGTCCCCAGTTGCCCGCAGCAGCTAAGAATTATATCGAAGGTTTTATCTAGAGCATAACGCTAGAGCCTTAAAATTCAATCTATAGTAATACTATGGCTTTTTTAACTGGAAAATGTTCCCTAAAATTTTTATTAACTGGAAAAACACACTGAAGTTGTTATCCTACTTTTCTACTTAAGTGATCCTTGTGTTTGACCTTTCAGAAAGCAGCCCTGGAGAGCACCATAGTAGGCTGGGGATCATGTACGGTGGTTGGAACAAATATTGGTGACCAAGGATTGAATGTTTCTTCAGTGGAACTAATAATGGGCCGTACTATAAAAGGAACATTCTTTGGTGGTAAGTTTTTTTTTTTTTCCATAATCTAGCATTAAGAAATCCCACCCCAGAAAGAATAGCAAGCATTAAGAAATAAACCAATAAGAAGTGCTGGAGGGGCTGAGGAGAAAAAGGAACCCCTCTTCACTGCTGGTGGGAATGCAGGCTGGTGCAACCACTGTGGAAGTCAATGTGGTGATTCCTCAAAAAACTAGGATTGGAGGTCCCATTTGACCCAGCTATTCCCCTTCTGGGTATCTTCCCACAAGAACTAAAAACATCATACCACAGTGATATATGTCCACCTATGTTTATAGCTGCACAGTTCTTAATAGCCAGATCTTGGAAACAAACTAAATGCTCCTCAACTGAGGAATGGACAAAAAAGATGTGGTATTTCTATATAATGGAATACTACTCAGCTATAAAGAATGATAAACTAGACATTTTCACTCTTAAATGGATGCACCTTGAAAATATACTTATCTGTGAACTAAATGAGTCACACATATGTAACCATCAGATTATTGCACTTGTGTGACAAACTGAAAGAAAATCTATGTATGTATATAAAAAATTAGTTAAGAGCGAAAGAAAAAGAATTCTGAGTGAAAAATAATTTTCTCAGGGTCATTTTGAGATTTCATTTTTACTGTGAATTGTTCTTTTGAAAATAATATAGCATTCATAACATTTGTGTTTCTTGCCAATGTTTTTCTAATGTCCTCTGCATTCTTTTTTGGTATAAAATAAAAAAAACTATTCTATTTATTATTTGAAATATAGTTTACATAGAAAAATAACAATTAGCAAATTGAAATTCAAGCCATGTTACATTTAAATGAACCAACATAGAGGAAAAAAACAAATTCTGACCTAACTTTATCTAAAGTGAAAAGTAACCTTCAGTTTTTAAATGTTAAGTAGATATCAGTACAGAAAATTAAAGATGGAGGGGAGGAGTTTAATATTTTTTGAAGCACCCAAATCTGACCTGATAATTTCACTCGTTCAACAAACACACTGACTAAACTACTTCTTCATGGCATATGCCATGTCTTTCTTTATTTGGCATTGTGGCCAAATTACAGGTTGGAAAAGTAGAGATTCAATCCCAAAGCTGGTTACTGACTATAAAAATAAGAAATTTGATCTGGATGTTTTGGTGACCCATACCCTGCCTTTTGACAGAATCAATGAGGCATTTGACCTAATGCACCAAGGAAAAAGGTAAATTATCAAATATATGATTGAGTGGTTTAGAAGATCTTTTTCATTGCTCTATTTTTATTTGATTTAAGAACTAACCTGTTGGTCTTTTCTGACTTTATACATCAGAATTATAGATGTATTTAAAAGATTAAATAGTGGACATTTGGAAAAAAAAGAAAAGCTTCCATTTCCATAATGCATACTATCTACATACTGTTACAACCTAGAGTGGTAATATAAAATTTCGCAGACTCAGCTGGGATATCCCTAGGATGAAGGGTTTCTGTTAGTATGTTAGTGCCCTCTGTACAGTGTACCCTTGAGTTTGGAATCATGATCTACAGTTTGGTACAGAATGATGTCCATTTTGGGTCCTTCATGATCAAAGCCTTATGAAACAATTCAGATGTGAGCAGAGAGTGGCAGGTACAAGATATGAAAAGGATGTCGACTTTGTCATGGAGCTCCTACAAGATACCTTCTGACCCACAATTTTAGCTATACTGTGTTCCCTTATCTTGGGCCCTAGGAATTGATTTATAGCAATGTTCCAATGGAGGGGTCTCTAGGGTTGAGGAATGGATAAGATTAGGATGAACTATTTTAGTTAAAATGTTCAGTAGAAGCAAAGAGCAAAAATACCAGGAAGAATATTACATAAAGGATATACAGGGAAAAGAATAAATTAAAAGAGAAAACACAGGGGGTAAATTAAGTAAAAATGACAGGAGTTTGAAGCAGAAACCAAACGTTGCAGAAAAAAAAATAGGTCCACAGTGTGAAGACCTAACTATTTCATCAGGAAGAAACCCATGAAAATAGTCCCACTGACATAGCTCTCCAATTTGCAAACATGTTAGACACAACATTATCCAAAAAAGTTCAATGAAAAATAAAGATTATTTTTAAAGCTACATATGTAAAGTTAGTATGTGTCTTACACAATATGTTGCACAATATCAGTATGTTCATAAGGAGTGTTCTTCATGTTAGGGGTTGGGTTGGAGTTTGGTGCCCAAAGCTTCTCTACCACAGTCCTTTCCCCTACAGTTCTCAGTCATGGAATATACTCACAAGCAATGCTAAATGGCAGCCAAATGGAAAATGCTGCATTGCTTCATTAGTAGGTAGGCAAATCTCACATGTACTACAAGGAGGCATCCCTGGTAATAAGAGGTGCTTTTTACTCACTTGCTGGTCCACCTGGCTGCCCACACAGACAGGAAGGTGGCAACCGAAAAGGCAGAGAATGGGCCCACTCCAGGATATTCATCATATTGATACAGAAAGTACATATGAGGACAAGCTCTCCTCCCACACTAACTGCATAGAAGCAAGGAAGTGAGTGGAAGAAGGTGAGACACAATGACTAAAAGCCTGCTAAGGCACAGTGACCCTGTCCTAAGGTGAGGGCAGGACACAGCAGTTCTCCCTTCATAGGTAGATGTTTCTAGGTGAAGAAAATACTTAGACATAGTACCCTGCTGATGCAGATTGAATGCCATAGCTACAATAAGGAATTTGTCTGCCCTTCAGGTTGACCTCCTGTTTGTTTCCACATGTTGAAGTTAACCATGATTGAAAACATTTGGGTTCTTACGAAGTAGCATCCCAAGACACAAACCTCCCCTCTCCTTTGTTTATTTTATTTCTTGAGACAAGGTCTCACTGTGTAGTTCAGGCTGGTCTTGAACTCAACTATGTAGCCCAGGCTGACCTTGCAAAACTCCTACTTCAGCCTCCTGAGTGTTGGGATTACAGCAAGTGCCACCACACCAGACCTCCCTCTCCTTTGATACCTAACTGCCCTTGATAATAGGAGAACCAAGAACAGTAACTATCTGGAGGCTAAAAGCTTGTTGGTATGCTATACTTTTCAGCAGGACCACTTAGCAACAAGGGCATTACCAAGTCAAGTGGGGGTCCCCAACTCTCCCCTAGATTACTGACACTATCTATAAAGTATTATTCATGCTATAAATGAGATGACAAAAAAGAATAAATGAATCTCAAAGTAAATATCTATAAAGAAAGACCAAACTGTAATGAAAAAACAAAACTTATTTGTGGGCTCTGCCTAAATTTTTATGCAAATTATACTGACTGTTGTTTTATTATTAATAGCATCCGAACAATCCTGACCTTTTGAAGATGCCAGGAGCCACTGGAACATTGTCTCACTGAATCTGAACCTGTCTGGTTAATCTATCACCTAATCTGATGATCAAAGAAATCTATAAGTTTTAAATCAATATTGATAGTTAATATCTCAAAATAAAATCGATATAAATTTGTGAGTATAATACACATTTTTCATATACTGAATAATTACAACTCAAGTGTTTATTAATAGAATCTTGAGATGTTCAGAGACTGTGTTTAAAACTAGTTCTGGAGAGGTAGAAGTGGGGAATATAAGAATAAAAAGTAAAACTAGATCAGCAATATGTTTATAATTTTGTAAATTGGGTGATGAATATATGGAACATACCTATAATGATGCCTCTGCTTCAGTCTGTTGAAAATTTTCCACAATAAAGACTTTCACTAAAACATATGATGTATACTGTGTACATATGTAAGATGGTATTGCATAACTTCTATGTTCTAATTCACTACAAGCTACTCTTTTCAAATAAACTGCTAAACAATTTCCTTTTCAATAGTTGTTCATTTATTTTCTTTTGGTGCCACTTTATCATTATTTACTGTACTAATAAGTAATGGGATATCAGCATCTATATAGATAAAGATTTTAGAAAAAACATATCCGACTCTTAAATTTCTATCTCTACAAAGTAACTGCCCTTTTATCTTTAGTAATTATTAGATTATGTTTAGTGCTTTACAGTGTAGTGCTGTATAATTGGCACAAACCAATAACATTTTCTATAGCTAGCTAGAATTAACAAAGTATTATTACTTTTAATAAAGTCATATAGTATCTTAATTACTTTTCTCATTACTGAGTCAAAATACCCAACAACCAAAGTTAAAGGTGGAAAGGTTTATTGTAGCTCAGTTTGCAGCAATGTCCATCCATAATTGGCTGGCTCCAAAGCAGGGCATCACAGCAGAGAAACAGTCCATGGCAGAGCAGGCAGGCAGCAGCAAATGGCAGTGGCAGATACCTCTCCTTTTTGTCCCTTCCATGCTACCAATGTTTTGGGTGCTATCATCATATCTATGTGGACTTTCCTATTATCTACATCCAGTCAGTGGACATATTTAATAATCACATACCCTAGAGCTAGCTGGCTCCATAAGGTTCCACCTATGATATGGGGCTTTGGGAGGACATCTAGATACAAGCCATAACACATAGTGTGTAAAATAGTTATAAGATTTAACAAATACTGTGATGTATATTAAAAAGCAATAAAATGGGAGTTTTCAATTACACTTAAAAGAGTTTACAATGAACAAAGAATACAAAGGTTATGAAGGATAAGATAGATCATTCATGTCAACGTAATAAAGACTATCTCTTAACATGGAATAATTTCTGAAATCTACCAGTTTCTAAAAACCATTATTCTGAGAAAGTTATGTTGAACTCTGAGAGGAAAACATCTCTGAAGATTTGGCTAGTGAGGGCAATAATATTTCACAGCAGAAACATACCCTCTTTTGTTTAAGATTCTCTTTCATTAGAAATAGATGTCAACTAACCTACTTGTAAATACTTCTTTTTTTGATGTCATGGGGACTAACAGGTTGTTAGCCCTTTCCATGCTGTTCTCAATGTCAGATAACTGATGTAACCGATGCTCTATCCCAATAAAAACTCTCAATTTAAAGACCAATTGGAAAAATTAGAGTTCTTTATTGGCACAGGCCTGGCGATACAGCATTCCCATTTACATAGGAAAGACTGCGCCCCGAGCTGAGGAAACAAACCACTTTTAAGCAGTAAAACTGCAAACACTTGGGGTGGAGGACAGTTTCATTGGGGGGTTTACACCTGGCTAGGTTTCGGGGGAGCAGTGCAATACAGAACAGGAACACAGCGCTTGGGAAAGAACTTGTGTTCATCAGGGCATTGCGTTCTTATAGGAACAGGACAGGGGGGTACTCTCGGGCACATGGCGCTTGGGAAAGTACAACTTGTGTGTATCAGGGCGTTACGTCTTTACAGGAGCAGGACAAGGGGGTACTCTCAGGCAACAAGGGGGTTCACGTGTTACAACATTCCCCACTGGTTTTTTTGTCAGTCGCCAAATCTTTGGCGACTATTATTTTTAGGGTATTGTTGTATCTATATCTAGTAGTTCGTATCTTTGAGTTTGTAACAGTATTAGTTTTACAGACTGAACTTGTTTTATATAGGCAGTTAACTTGTTAAAAATATATGGTCTAAAAGTTAATATGAGTACTATTATCATCAGAGGGTCAGCTATTGTTGTGACTAAACTAGTTAGCCATGGGGAAGCAGAGAAAAGTTGTTTATACCAGTTAGGACCTGTTTGTCTCTTGTCTCATTCTTGTTGGGCCTTTTGTAGTTCTGCCAGGTTTTGCTGGATTACTCTAGACCGATTAGCATAAAGGCAGTATTTTTCTCCCAGAGCTAAGCAGAGGCCCCTTGTCTTAATAGAAGTATATCTAGGCCTATGCGGTTTTGGGAATTTAAAGAGGTTTCCAATTCAACCACAGAGTCATGGAGTCTGTGTAAGTCTGTATCCACTTGACGTGACAACACCTTATTTTGATAAAGGCTCACTCCCAAAGATGTGGCTCCCAGACTTAATGCTCTAATAATGTTTACCCCTGTTAAGACTGGGAGTACAGGGCTTCATTTAGAGACATGGGGACTTGACTGTTTTATGAGGAGGGAGAGTCTCCCTTGTTTACCTGAGTGCCAGAAGACTTGGGGTAGCATTTGCGCTAGTACACATAATTCAGCCCGGTTGGCGAAAGCTGAGGACATAGCACAAGGAGTCAAACTGGAAGTGTAGGCGAACCAAGCACAAGGTGGAGCAAGATAGTGACTATTGGCTTGACCTGCATGGTGGTCAGAGGAGGTTTTAGCAGTCTACTTATCTGTTGGCTGGTCTCTGGGGGTCTCTGAGGGGATGATCTTGAAGTGGCTATGGTGTATTTAGGTGGTCTTTTCTGCTACTTTGATTGTGGTCCAGGTTCTGCAGCAGGGGGATCGTCTTGTGATGAGGTAAGCGATGTACAGATGTCAGAACAGGTTGGAGTGCCTGGAGGGACTTAATGAGATCTTGGCTAGTAAGATCAACTAATTTTTTTTAGAAATCCTTGGGATTAGAGGTGGTGGCCTCCCATATAAGGTCTCAAAGGGAGTGATACCAGACACATAGCGGGTACAGCGTGCACAGAGGAGGGCAAAAGGAAGGAGGCTTACCCAATTTTTGCCAGTTTCTAGAGCTAACTTAGATATTGTAGACTTTAAGGTCTGATTTATCCTTTCTACTTGTCCTGAGCTTTGAGGTCGGTAGGCGCAATGGAGCTTTTAATTAATTTTTAATGCTTGTGTTAGTTTTTGAGTTATCTGGGCTATGAAAGCCAGGCCATTGTCAGACCCCAGGGATAAAGGCAGGCCAAATCTTGGTATAATCTCATAGAGGAGCTTTTTAACTACAAATAGGGCAGATTCAGATTTGGTGGAATAAACCTCTACCCAGCCAGTGAAGGTATCCACCATTAGCAGCAAATATTTATGTCCTTGTAATCCAGTCTTTCTCATGTCTGTAAAATTAATTTCCCAATGTTCTCCTGGTATGGTCCCACAATAACATTTGGTATTTGAAGAGCATTTTTGATCTTTTGTCCCCTTGAGGTCAGTAAGCCCCTTTCCTGATAAATGGTTCCATGGACATGAGCACTAGGCGGCCCCTCAGCAGCCTGCCGGTCTCCATTCGGGGTGAGCCTGGGAACCTCGTCCTCTACGGTGGAACTCAGGTTGCGGTGCCCGCTGCCTGCATTTACGTTTCTGCTCCTCCTCATCCTCTAGAGTCCGCTGCCGGGCCAGGCTGGACAGCGCAGACCAGTCCTTCTTGCCGCTGCGGTCGCCACGTACATCCTGCCGCCTCACCTGCGGCCCCGCCCTGCCAGGTGGGGTCACATGGCCGCTTATCACCTCGCGCGCCCCGCGCTGCAGCGCTGCAGTTTGCCTACCTGGGAGCGTCCTCTGGGGTGCAGGCGTCCCAGACAAAGCCGCATTGATCTCTGCCCAGGCCAGGCCTGGCCGGGCCGGTCGCGATCGCTGCGTGAATGGTCGTACAGGCCGCAGGCAGCACCAACGGGCGCCCAGGCTGGCGCGGGGCTGGTCTGGGGCCCTGGGCGAGGGCGGGAGGCTTCTGTCAAGGCAATGAACTCAGCCTTTTGTATAGATGTCCTTGGCTCTAGGGCTCGTGCCCATAAGACCTGGGATTCAGTAGTTACCGCTGTACCCGGGACTCTCTTACCTTGTTGGATGAAACTGCTCCCTTCAGAGAAATATAGAGGTGCCTCAGGCAGGGGCTCATCAGTCAGGTCTGGAGGAAGGCTCTGAATATGATCAATTACCTCTGAACAGTTGTGCACTGGCTGGATAGGCTCAGAGTCATCATCAGGCAATAGGGTGGCAGGATTTAAAGACGAAGTAGTCTGATACTGGAGGGTGGAGGGATCCAGCAAACCATCTGCGAGAAGGTGACCAGATGAGGGTTTCCAGTGAATGGGAGGAAACAACCATAAGTTTTTGCCCAAAAGTCAGTTTTTGTGCCTCCTTAACTAATGAGGCAGCAGACTCAGTGGCTAAGTCATCCGTCTCTGCCAGGGCCCCAGTCTCTGAGTTAGGACCCCTTTTGCAATGTATCTCTTTTTATCTACATAGAGAGAAAAGGATTTTCATAGATCAGGTAAGGCCAAGGTGGGTGCTTCAATGAGAGCCTTTTTTTAGCTGGTTAAAGGCAGCATCTTGAGTTTTTCTTGGATTTGATAATCCAGGTAGGTCACGCTTGGCGACATAAGGCACACAAAAGGGCCTCGGTAGCCTTTAAGCAGCTAGGTGTGTTTAAGTCAATTGTTCTGTTACCCCAGTAACCGGATCAGTCCATTCAAAGGCAAAAATAGGTTGGCTCACCAGAGTGATGGGCTATTTTTATTATCTGACTAAGGGGCATTCCCTCAAATCCTTTTAGCTTTTTTTTAATTTTAATCTAACGTCTGGGGCCAACTGAGACACAAAAGCAATGTTAATTGCTCTCGTGTTTTCTGGCGCTACTGGATCTATTGGTGTATACAAATGATATGTCTCTAGAAGGCACTCCAAAAAGGCAGAGGGTGACTCATCAGCCAATTGTCTTACCTCAGTAACTTTGGATAGATCCATGGGCTTCTTGGCTGCTGCCCATAGCAACTCTAGAAATCTCTGGTGGTATTGGTCTAAAAGCCTCCTTACCTCGATCGGTATTTGGATCCCAGTCTGGGCAGGTTGAAGGGGGAAGAACAGAGGGAACTGAAGGACGTGCCTCCTTCGGTGTAGGTTTTGGTTTCGTTTTTATCATAGCGACGAGTTCTGTATGAGGAGCTCGGTGTATCCACGGGGGAGAATCATAAATCAGGTCAATCCAAATCTGAATGTAAGGAATCTAATTGGGGTGAGAGGGAGGGCCAAAGACATACTTTGGGACGACCTGAGCTGCCCCCATACCCAGCTGCCCGCCTTTTAAATTTCTTAAAGTAATCAAGAACCAGACTGAAGCGGGGTGGGTGTAGGTGAAGCTGACTTAGACTCTGCTTGGCCCATCGATGCTGTAAAGAGAAGGCTAGATTAGAAGCGAAAAATCCTGTCAGAAGTAAAGAAAGTTAATATCACGAGCACAGGACAGACAGGACAGACAATACAAAGAAAACACAAATGAGACAGACCGGTCAAAAATTTTAAATTTAGTAGTCTGGGAGGTACAAATGTCAAACGCAGAGTCTGGCTTGGCTATCTAGAGACTGGCATCCCCAAACGGGTCAGATTCAGACCCAAAAACAAACGGGATACCTGCCAATAGAAACCACAGCCCCAACTCAGTCAAATGGGAGGGCGTCCCCTCCACTCAAATGAGGATAAAAGAATAATCCTCCAAAACTGTGCACAGCTCAAATCACCCAGACGAGGTACTCACCAATTGTAGCAAATCTTGATTGGAGGGGAAGAGCGACAGGGGTCTCTAATAAATCCCGGACGAACCCCCAAATGATGTAACCGATGCTCTATCCCAATAAAAACTCTCAATTTAAAGGCCAATTGGAAAAATTAGAGCTCTTTATTAGCACAGGCCTGGCGATACAGCATTCCCATTTACATAGGAAAGACTGCACCCCGAGCTGAGGAAACAAACCACTTTTAAACAGTAAAACCACAAACATCTGGGGTGGGGGACAGTTTCATTGGGGGGTTTACACCTGGCTAGGTTTCGGGGGAGTGGCGCAATACAGAACAGGAACATGGCACTTGGGAAAGAACTTGTGTTCATCAGGGTATTGCATTCTTCCAGGAACAGGACAGGGGGGTACTCTCGGGCACATGGCACTTGGGAAAGTACAACTTGTGTGTATCCGGGCGTTACATCTTTACAGGAGCAGGACAAGGGGGTACTCTCAGGCAACAAGGGGGTTTATGTGTTACCACAATAACCTCTCTGCTCAACCCCTCTCCATGATCTCCTTTGGCTCTGAGAATCTTCACTGAAATCACCTTCCTTTCCCAGACCCCATACTGGGGATTGAACCCAGAGTCTCTGCATTGAACTGCATCCTACTCTCTCTCTTTCTTTCTTTCTTTTTTTCTTTCTTTCTTTCTTTGTCTTTTTGTATGTATGTATGTCTACATATATTTTTTCCATGTATGTATTTTTGAGACAGGGTCTCAATAAGTTGTTAAATTGCCCAGGCTGGGCTTCAACTTAGAATCCCCCTGCTACCTCAGTCCTCCACAGTGCTAGGATTACTGAAGTGTACCACCATACCCAGTTTTATTAAGATGCATGCCACTTCCATTGTTTTTTCAAATATGTGTTTGTAAATTCCTTGAAGTCAGAACAATCCATTCCTCTGTTAGGATCTTTTAAATATATGTTGCTTGAAAACAAAAATTTATTCCTATAAATTCCAAGTAGTTTACATTGCCTCTTTTCAATGAAAATTTTCTAAAATATTTACTTAACTTTCCTTTGTTCCTACACAGAAAATCCCAAACCCAATCTTAACAATTTATAGTACTAATTGTGATCATTAATTTTATGTAAATTGTGAGTAAGTAACACACACACACGTTAACTCCTATCAGCCTTCTAATTTTCAGGACTAGTTCTGTGATTTCAAAGTAAATGTAGCTGGGGGTGATGGCACAGCCCTGCAATCCTAGTATATAGGGAGCAGCTAAAGCTGGAGATGGATACATATGTGGTGCCAAAACAAGACCACCCCTGAGAAGATGAGAGCTCAAAGTGAGGCACATACATAAGCTGTTCCAGTTCAGAAAAGGTGCCCAGGCAGGCCTGGCAAACAAGTTGCTAGGCAGAGAGTTGAAAGTGACATCATTGTCCTGAGTATATAAACAAAACTGCTATGGTGGTTGAGCAGTTCCTTCTCTCCCATCAGGAGACATTGCTCCACTTGACCTCAGCTTTCACCTCTTTTCTTATTTTCCCATCCTTTTGCCACTCCCCACTCCCCACCCAACTTCAAGAGCTGCACTGGATCTAGTCCATCTATAGAGTACTTGTCTAGCATATGCAAAGAACTGGGTTAAAAAACAAACAGGAAAGAAAGAGGGGAAGCAAAAAATTCCAACGGAATTGTTAAAATTATTTATACAATCAATGAAAACCTAGAAGGCACATAGAGTTTAAGGCTTAATTTTTATAATCTTTTAGCAGTAGGGAGGCTTTTTTATCATCCACACACCTAGTTGAAAGACTTACCAAATGCATTTATAGTTTAATTCTTCAAAATGTACACCTAATGCTTAAGTCACTCAATATACATCCCTCTCAAAATGAGGAATGAATGATACTCTAGAGGCAACAAAAATCATGTAACAGTAATGTAATTTCCAATACATAAAAACATTCCATCTAAAAATTATACTTCAAAGATATCAAAAAGTCTCAAAAATGCTGAGAGTTGGACACTTCTGGAGCATTGCAACATCAATGCTTCACTTAAAAAATGTTGCTCTTTGTGACACGAATTATAGTATTTCTAGGGTATCAAGCCACTGAAACAGAGTAGAATTTCACTCATCTTAAAAAAACAAAAACAATTATTTTAAACAATTTAATTCAGAAATTAAAGATTATTACACTTTCAAGGAAAAATTTGCATTCCGCAACATAATACATACATCTACTTTATTTCAAAATTGATTTTGTGGATTGAAAATTATTATAAATGTTTAAGAATTTCAGTTAATAGGATACACAATACTTGACTTTGAAATGCAGTACAATCATAGTACTGCATATTCTTCTAGGAAGGAAAAAAAGTTTTAAGATATAGTCAGTATCTCTTCAAACACCTTAGGCTGTCATTGCTTTCAAAACATTATTACAGCTGGGTGTGGTGGCACACACTAATCTTAGCACTTGCACTCAGGATGCTGAAGCAGGAGGGTCACTAGGAGCTCGAGGTCAGGCTGGACTACATAGTGAGTCCAAAGCCAAAGCAAGACTCCATCTCAAAAAACAAACAGCAACAACAACAACAAAACACGCTACTAACAATGACATCTGATATCACTTTTACATTTTCCCATATCCAATGAGGCAAAAAATGTGAGTTTCACTTATATTATAGTTGACATTTTAAAGTGTACTTTGTATTGTTTTGTCACATTCTCTAACATGTTTGACTATGCTGTAAGTTTCTTGAAGACAGCACCATTTTCCTAATCTTTAAATGCCTTACAGATAGCAGGTGAGGTAGGAAAAGCAGAATTTATTAACCCCATTGAATGAATCCTGCATTATAGGACACACATACTCTATTTTTCCAACTGGCTTGTGAGAATCTATACCTGCAAGCTGAACATTATATTAAGGATGGATGGGAACAAGTGGGGGACTGTTCTTAATCTTAAGAGACACATTCTGAAGTAGTAATGGGTAAATTTCACGAGGTTTTCAACATCATTTCAAATGATTCATCAGAGAGAAAGATATTAAATGTGGCAAAAATATTAATTGTACATCTAGGTGAAGGACACTTCGGTGTTCGTTTTCCTCTTCAAATTTTGAAACATTTAAACACTTTAAAGAGTGGGTGAACAAACATGTCTAAATAAAAAGTTGGGTAAAGATCCAAATACAATGTAGCACTCACTTTTAAAAATATGCCTGGCAAGTGGTCAACCAAACCAGGGTTAAACACATTCAGAAGCCAATTTTTTCCCTAAGATCTGTAAAAAGAGGAAGCCCCTCTGCCAGGGAAGAGAGCTGGTGTGGAGCTTCTCTCTCCCCCATCACACTTCTTTTGCCCAACTAGACATCTCTTAGCATAACTTTAAACTCAATATTCCATGCACAGTGTGAATCATTTCCCTATTCAGAATATTACTCTAATAAATGTTATCTTTATGTATTATTTTGTAGCTCTCTCAATGTTGACAAATACTGAACTTTATGAAATCTTTAAATATTTCCTCTCTGAAATGGCATTAACGCAGATTGGTCTTATAACTTTAAGCCCAAAAATAAATTTATTATCTCTGAAGTTTCAAAGGTCTTTTTTGGAAGAAAATTATCAATCAGGCATCTAATAGTGTAGAAAAAAATGTAACTTTATTGCTATTAAATAATTTATATCCCTTTCTCTATTTCTACCAATAAGATTCTGCTCTATATGTCCACTTATAATGTAACTAATAAAATTTTAGGACCTAACATTAAAAATGAAGGACTTGGGCCAGGGATATAGCTCAGCGGCACAATACCTATCTGGTGAGCATGAAGTGCTGAGTTTGATTCCTATGCCAGTTCCTGTCGCCATCGCCACCGGGAGGTTGGGGGTGGGTGGCGCAGCACGGGCCGTCGGGCCTCTGTTTTGTCTCCCCCTCTCCCTGTAGAGCGGTTCTGGCTGCCAGGGAGGCCCCGGCTTCCTCCGGATGTCTGGCCGCCAGCAGCGGCAAGTCCATGGCCATCAGGAGGGAAGGGGGCGCCGCGGTCTTCCCAGCGATGAGGAGCAGTAGTTCCAAAGAACTGCTGGCTCAGATTTGAGCTCTTGCCAAGTTGTGAAAATAGTGAAGGATGCCTAAACTACTTAACATTGAAATTGCTGTCTGGTTAATCATCTTCAGGAGACCGGGATTTCTGGGTATCTACTATCTGATAACTTTTAAAACGTAATTTAAATCTATAATACTGGCAATCATCTATGAACTCTGTGAACCTTTAATTACATTGATTTATAACATCTGAAGCTTCCTCAAGGGGAAAAAACAATGACATCAGCAGTGGCTGACAGTGGAGGTTCTATTTTGGAACTTTCCAGCAATGGAGTAGAAAATCAAGACAGTGGCCGGGCGTGGTGGCGCACGCCTTTAATCCCAGCACTCGTGGGAGGCTGAGATAGGCGAAGCATTGTGAGTTCGAGGCCCGGCTTGGGTTACAATGGGAGCGCAAGATCAGCCTGAGCTACATAGTGTGACCCTGCCTCAAAAAACCAGGGCTGGGAGTTTGGCTCAGTGGCTTAATCACCTGTCTGTCAGACGAGAGGTTGTGAGTTCGATCCCCAGTGCCACAAAAAAAAAAAAAAAAAAAAAAAAAATCAAGACAGTGGAAAGGCTGCTGAGTATGGCAGTGATTGTGGAGCGGGTCCCCAGTGCCACAGTAGAGCAGGGCTCCGAGGCCCAGGTGCCAGTCTTACCTGATGGAAGATGTGGCAGAAGAGCAAGAAGCTGAGACGGAGAATGTGCAAACAGTGGAAACATCAGTTCACAGCAGTAATGCTCACTGTACTACCACCAGAGAGCCACAAACCAGTGAAAAAGAAAAAAGCTGGCCGTAAACCAAAGACCCAGCAATCACCAATTTCCAATGGTCTCCTGAGTTAGGTATCAAGAAGAAACCCAGAAAAGGAAAAGGAAATACAACCTATTTGTGAGAGTTTCTTTTTTTTTAATTTAAGAGAAAAACACATATAAGAAAGACAAAAAGCAAAAGAGACAAACAAACGACAATAGCAAATCCACAATAGTAATATTATAGGTTTACAAAACAAGATGATAGGAACTTGACAATGGTTGCAATATTGCGTATGGTTACCTTCAACATGGTTGTTTACATTAACAGCTATAGACATGTAAAATTGATCTAATCATACGAGTATTAACCAATCTTGCTCAATAACTAATACGTTCAGCAGTATGTTCATTTTAGTTATCTTACATATACATATATACAGATTTATGTCTTTTTCCTTTTCCCTTCCTTCTTTCCTCCTTTTCCCTTTCCCAATTACCTTTGCTCTTTGAGCAGTTTTTTACTGTGGGAGTTTCTTTTATATTTACTTCAAGATAAAGAGTACTTGTCCTCAGTATATTAAATGGACTCAGAGAGAGAAGGGTATATTTAAACTTGTGGATTCAAAGGCCATCTCTAAGCTTTGGGGAAAGTATAAGAACAAGCAGGACATGAACTATGAAACTATGGGATGTGCTCTGAGATACTACTACCAAAGGGGAATTCTTACAAAGGTTGAAGGTCAGAGGCTTGTGTACCACTTCAAGGATATGCCCAAAAACATAGTGGTCATTGATGATGACAAGAGCGAGAGCTGTAATGAAGTTAGCAGCAGCTGCTGATGAGAATTCTGTCTTTAGAACAAGAGTCGCTGTCTGCACAAAGTCTCCTGAAAGCAGTGGCTTCTGTTCATGATGGAAAAACCTCATCTCCTATCAGTTGTTCCACAGCAGAGAAAGGTGTGACCAGAGCTGTGAGTATCACATCCCCTGGTCAGGATGCTTCATCCAGGTCTCCTCCTCCCTTGGTGTCTGCTGCAGCCACCATTCCAAGGACAGTTCATTTGGCAACACAAGTACCTGTTGTAATGACATCATTGGGCCACAAGATTTCAACCGTGGCAGTTCAGTCAGTGAATGCAGGTGCACCTTTAATAACCAGCACTAGTCCAACAATAGTGTTGGGAGCCGTTGAAGCTGGAAATTGACTTAGGGCATGATCCAGACATGATCATTCCAAGAACAAAGACAGCCTAAGGCAAGTCATGTGAAGAAGCTACATCAGCCTAGAGAACACCTAGCCCCAAGACAATCTGAGCAGTGGGTTGCTAGGACAACAGGGTGTCATCTGACATTAGGTTGCTAAAAGGTATAAATAAATGCCCCTGCAGTGAGGGGCCAATACCTTTCCTCCCATCAGGAGAGTAAGGGCTCCACCTGACCCCAGCTTTGTCTCTTTCTTTATTTTTCTCATCCTCTCACGGTCCTTCACCCCAAGAACCTCAGGAGCCACGTGGGTCTTGGCATATGGTGTCTAAACAGGGATGGGGTAAGAGATTGAGGGCGAGGGGACACCTCTCATGTGCACACAACTAGTGGGAGAAATGAATTGGTATAAGTCAGTAGTCATCACTGGAGCGTATTGATATTGGCTTCATCAGGTGTAAAGCGTGGGGCATTAAAACTCCCTTCTCTAGGGCCAATTTAAAATGGGCCTATGAGAAACCCCTCCCCTTTCTTTAAAAAAAAAGTATATTGATTATATCAGCTGTCTAACTATGGGACAAACATATTCAAGAAAATCACAAATATATAAGGAACTGTTTGTTGTATGCTTGATCCCAGCATTTACATTCCTTCTGTGGATCTGGATTAGACAGGGTCTTAATAATCATAAGCTTCTTGAGACAACCACAGTGGAATTGGCACCAGATACTGTTTTAGAATCGAGTCCCCAGCAGAGAAAAGATGATAAAATGACCACCCCAATAAGCTCAACTGAGCCACAAGCGGCAACTCCTGCCTTTTCAGTTCGAATTTTGCTGCGTCACAGGTTAAAACTTCCACCTCTCAGGGAGTAGAGCTGACGTCTCCATCTCCCTTACAATTGATGCTAAAAAAAAAAAAAGCCAAACAGGTGGGGGAGTACATAGAGGGTTTTCAGCGTATCTACCCGGTTACTAAACTTCCAATCCTCAATAGTCGGTGACAAATTATAATCACTCAGGTCATCAGTTCACAGCCTGGGGGAAAGAAGGCAGAGCTGCTTGTTTTTGTTGCAGGGTGAGGGGACATTTTGCCAAAAGTTGTCCTGCTGCACCTGTAGGGGCAACGTGGCCACACTCTATCCCCTCAACAAAACCTTCAACTATCTGTTCAAAGTGTAGACGAAGGTATTGTTGGGCCACTCGATGTAAATTTAAAACTGATGTAGAAAGCCTTCGTATTCCAGAAGAAAGACTTCCAGCAGAGCCTACAATGGGTCTGCCAAAGAGTAGAGGTGCTACAACCCAGACAGCTTCCCTGAGATGACATGGCCCTGCTTGGCCTGGCAGGCTTTTGGTGGTTGGGGGAATAATATGGTCCTGATTTGTGGTTTGCTGGTTTTTGTTCACAAAATGCTCTCACAAGAGACAATTTCAAATGACCGATGTGACAAGGACTGACCTGTAGGGCTTCTGGGGATTTGGCCTTTGGCTTTCACGAGCTGGTTCCAGCATATCACTGTCTCACTATGGCTTTGTAGTGAGTCTTGATAGCTGGTAGTGTAAATTCTCAGGTGTCACTGTTTTTCAAAATTATTTACTTCAGGGGTACTTATTTCAAATTCACGATTAATGTAACTCTACATTTATTTAGGTCTTTTTTTGCTTTCTTAAGTCAATTTTAGTTTTCAATACATTGACACTACACTAAATTGCTAAATTTCATCAGTTTGTTTCCAGAAGAAGAAATTGTAAATTTACGTATTTCTGAGGAAATGAGAAAACGGTTTAAAACAAGATTAGGTAAAAAACCAACACAAATTTTGCTAGACCTCTACAGATTTTAAAGGTTATTTAACAGGGATAAACTGCTCCTTTCTGCTCCTCTCACTACTTCTCATAGGCCCCCAAGCAGGGGAGGGAACCAAAGAGCTCCACTGAGCCTGGAGCTTGGCCCAGACAAAAGAGATGAAGAAACATTGCTGCTTGAATGATCCGGCCAGCGGATCAACTCATGGGTCTCGCCTGGAGGAGAGACGGGATGGGGGATGGGGGCAGGGCAAGAGGAGAGAGAAATGGAGACAAGTCGAGCAGTTCCGATCAAGTCTCGTTTATTGCGGAAGTGTTTACAGCTTATATAGAAGCAGGAACGGAAGCTGTCATTGCACAGGGGTGTGGTGAGCATGGATAGGCTGTTGTCATTTCCGGGTTAGGCTGGAGAGGATCATGGGAAATGTGGGCTGACACACCGGATGCCCACAGGGGAGAGAGGCGGGGCGGCAGCTGTGAAGCTTTACCGCTCTCTACATCTCCTCCCTTTTATCTTATTACATCAGGAGTATGGCAGGCCCTGGGAGAACAGCGCCTGTCTTAGGTCTAGGACT
>RJWM01021672.1:0-34923 GCA_004363535.1 Dasyprocta punctata
AAATCCCTATGTTACAGATAAAGAAACTGAGGTATAGTGTGACATGTTAATGAATTGCGGGGCCAGAATTTGAGTCTAGGATGTCTTCTCTTGCTGTTGCTATGGGAAAAAACTTGGAGATCTACTCCTCGTTTTGCGGATGAAGTGACTGAGGGCTCTACCTTGGGGTGAACAGTAGCAGTTCATTCCACAGCAAGATAATCCTTCTGTTTCTTGTTTTTTTCTTCAGCCATGGCCTTCTCCAGAAGGAGGCCCCGTACTGCCATTAGGTGACCCTCCCAGGGGCGGCATCCCTTTCTATGAGTGTGTGTCGTTCGGTGGTTTTTCTCTGGGCAGATACCCCGACAGTTTCAGGGCTGTGTGTTCAGCTCTCCTGAGACAGCCTCGCCTCGCCTCGCCTGCTGCCTCTGGGCCGTGCTCCGCCAGTCCCTTGCGTGCGCCTGCCTGTGAGCTCTCGGGGCTGGGTGGGGGCTCTTTGGCCCTGTGACTGTTTGGAAGTGCTGACAGATGCATCTTGGTTTGCAAAGAGGCCTCCCAGTTCGCTAAGCTGAGTGTGGACTTCGGCTAAAACTGGGTCATGTGTTTGTGAAATGCATGTGCTTTGGGATTCTTGTATGTCTGAGTTCCACCCCATTACCAATACCATAAAAATGGAATTCCTGACCCTCCTGGCTGCCTGCACAGCTCACTGCAGCCCATCCATGGGGTGGATTGGACGGAGTAGAGCCAGTGTGTGCTGGGGAGTAGTGAGTATGTTGCGGCACTACTGTTGGACGTTTATTATATAGCGTTTCACATCTTTGCCGGTCCTCTCCAGCAAATCTCTTTGTGGTAATTTTTATTAGCTTGGTTAATGCATGCCTTTTTCTTTTTATGACAACTCTGTAACTGGTACCTTGGCCCAAAGTGCATCGTAACACTATTAGTTTCCCACAACTGAAATTGTTCTGTTAAATATCAGTTTTCATGATTCCTTTGGAGTCAGCTGAAATACAGGAAAATAGTATTGAAAGCCAAAACTATACAATTTGTGTGTGTTCATGTGTGTGTGTTGGATAACAGGATAGGCAATTTCCAAGACTTGGACATAGATGTGCTTCAGAAAATTTTTGTTACCAAAGAAAAGAAGTCAGGTTTGGTGGTGCATGCCTGTAATCCCAGCACTCTGAGAGGCTGAGGCAGGAAGATCACAAATTTGAGCCCAGTCTTAGCACTTAGCAATTTAGTGAGACCTGGCTCAAAATAAAAATAGAGGGGAGGAAAGGAAAGGAAATGAAAAAAAGGAATTAACGTATTATATACATGCACCAACCCCACACAAGGAGTATAAACATTATGTATGCACTACACACATGTACTAATGAATAATAAATACATTTTTGGGCCGGGGATATAGCTCAGTGGCACAGTGCCTGCCTGGCAAGTTTGAGGTTGTGAGTTAGATCCCTGATACCCCCTCTCCCCCCAAAAAAGTCTAATAATAAATACATTTTTTTAAAAAGTGGGAATATAGCTCAGAGAAAAGAGAGCAGAGGCCCTGGGTTCAATTCTTAGTATTGAAAAGAGAAAGAGAGAAAGAAAGAAGAAAGAAAGAAAGAAAGAAAGAAAGAAAGAAAGAAAAGAAGAAAGAATCATGTCTGAAATGAAGATTATGTCTTGGTTAAGTTGGTTTTTGTTTTTTTTTAGTAACAGCAGAGCCTCAGTTAACTTGGACAGAACTGAACTGCAGTTATTCACATTATGGAAGTGTCCGAATTTCTGTGCGTCCTTGCTTCCTTTTCCTTTTCAGCATTGTGGTGTTACCGGTATTTTTAGTATTTTTCATTTTGTTTGTTTCCTTTTTTACATTTGTTAGTTTAAAACTTTAAATTCTTCTGTATCACAACTAGTGTAACTTGTGATTTGATATTTTCTTTTCCTGGAAGTGACTTTTATTATGAGGATTGGCAAAATACATATGTCTGTAGATTAGATAATAGCACTGTGCCCAATGTTATTTATGTATTTATTTGTTTATTTATTTATTGTCTTTTTGAGACAGGATTTCACTATGTAGTTCAGGCTGGCCTTGAACTCACTTTGTAGCCCAGGCTGACCTTGAACTCAAAGTGATCCTCTTGCTTCAGCCTTCTGAGTGCTGGGATTATAGGCATGCACCACCACACTAGGCTGTAGTTATTTATCTTTGATATTTATATACTGGAGTATTTAGGGGAAAGGGGTATTATGTTGTCAAGTAATTTTCAAACAGTTCAAGGAACCTATGTGTGTCCACACGCATACATGCATGTAATAAGAAGATAAAGCATCTATGGTAAATTGTCTTTAGCAGTAAATAGTTCTTTGTGTTATTGCAACTTCTCTATAAACTTAGACTTGTTAAAAGGGTTCACAAAACTTTGGCCTGTTTGGAAAAAAGGCTGTGGGGCATGCTGAAGTGTATTACTGCCTGAATACAGCGTGTTTAATACAGTTGTCCAATTTGCCTTATCTCCGGTCATCTCCTGTGGCCTCCGAAGCACACATCCATCTGCAGGCCTTGCCAGCCCTGTGTGGAAGCTGCACAGGTGTGGGAAAATGATTCTTAGACAATTTTAGATGTTAACCACGATGAAATTGGTTGAGTTTGTTAGTGTCCGCGAGCAATTGTCCATTAAACTAGGGAAAGCCAGCATATTTGCAGCTTATGAAAGGACCATTAAACCCAAGGCTTGGGAGATTTGTGCCTTTATCCTTTCCCTGTTTAGTTGCTTTATCTTATATAACCATCAGCTGGGGTTTCATCTGTAAATGAATGAAGTGGGAAGCATATTGCTTGTTTACTTTGTAGCATAGGAAAATTAGATCGACTTACAAGCAGTTTTCAACCTACAACTCTGTTACTCTGTTGTCTAGAATTGTGATGTTTGTTTTATTATTTATTTATTTATTTATTCCTTTTTTTCTTTTTGGTACCGGGAATCGAACTCACGACCTTGTGCTTGCCAGGCAGGCATGGGTGCTACTGAGCTAAATCTGGTTTTTTTTTTTTTTCCTGTTTTTCTTTTTGGGTGATGTTTGTTTTAAAATTGCTTGTAAACATTGGTTGAATAAAGAGGGCAGCTGCAGTGTGACTTTGGCGTTTTCGTGTCATAATGGGTCAGTTTCCTGTGTGCCCTCGGTGGCCCTGCCCCAGAGAGACTGTATGGTAGAGACTGTGGGAATGGGGTCTGTTCAAGTATCTGCCTCAGTGTCCCACTGGAGCAGTTTGTAGGAACCTCCAAGGTTCATGGGGCATGTCTGGTTGGGCATCTCCGTGCCAGATGTTTTTCCAGGAATGAGGGTTTTTTTGCTCTTTTTTAAAAAGCAGGGTCCTGTTTGTCATTTGTTTGTCTTCTGATACATTAGTTGTACAGTTTTTTTTTTACAATTTTTATTTTAATGAGAATAAAACCAAGCAAAATAAAACAATAAAGTCAATCAAAACAAAACAGTGTAAGTGATACAGGATTTCAAAACAAGATGATAGGAAATCAACAATGGCTACCACAGTGCCTCTTATTGTCTTCACAGTAGCTGCACATACCGTCAGACATAATAAAATCAAACAAAACAGAAAAGAACCAATAAAATCAAAACAATAAAAACAATACGGACTTCAGAACAAGATAATAGTAAATCCAAAATGGCTACCATAATATATCTTGTTATCTTTGAAATAGTTGTCTATGCCATCAGATATAATAAAATCAAACAAGACAAACAGAATAAAACCAAACCAAACCAAACAATTAAAACAGTACAGGACTTTAAAACAAGATAATAGGGAATTAATAGTGGCTACCACCTTCAGAAGACGATCCCCCATAGATGCTACATTGTGTATTGTTATCCCCTGAATAGGTGATCAGACTACCGCTTTAGGCCTGCAAAGTCAATGAAGCACTAAACACTAAAAGCATTAAGTTGTGTTTTACTTCAATACTGGCTGATCTGGAGAAACACAGGCTGAGATGATAGCAGTTGTACACTCTTCACAGATCCAGAAAGTGTGAGTTTTGCTGCCATCCAGTCAGGGGTGAGTCCAGTACAGGGGTTTCTTTCCTTTGAGTGATTCCCGGTGGCTGCTCAGAAAGGACCAGATGAGCTGGACGTGGTGGCAGATCCTTATAATCCCAGCAGTGAGAGAGGCTGAGGCAGGAAGATCATAGATTTGAGCCCAGCCTGGGTAACAGTGAGACCCTGGTTGAAAAAAATACAAAGACTGGAGAATGTTTTGATCCTGAGTACTGGGGAAAAAAAAATGGAAAGGATCAGATACTCTTTTCTGGTTTTGCATCCTTAAGCGTGGCATGGACTCCGTAAACCTGATTTTTATCCTCTCTGACCATTGTAATAGGAGGAAATTCAGGAGCACTCTGGCCATGAGCAGTCGCGAAGGCCATCTAGGTTTGCCAGGTGTGAGGGTTGACTGACCCCCTCTGATCCTGGTGGGGAGGGCGCTGCCCATCTGTGATCACACCTGCTCAGACATTTGGCGGAAGAGAGCTCAGGAATCTTTCATCTTCCATGAGCAGAGTTGAATGCAGGCTTTGACATGGCTCTACCACTTACTTGGGCACAGTTCTTAACTCTCCGCCTCAGTTTCCTCATTCGTGAAATGGGGTTAATGTGAATAGCTGCCTTACAGGATTGCTGTGAGGACGGAGTGAAATGAGGCATTGTGAGTGAAGTGCACGGGCCGGTGCCTGGCGTGTCGTAAGCATACTGTGTGTGGCAGCTGGAGAGATGGCTCAGTAGGGTGCGTTAGGCGGCCTTCCTGTTGTTGGGTACAGTACACAGCACCCACGACTTCCATACGTTTTCAGTCTGTGCTTGACCGGCTCCAAGGCAGGAGGAACATCGTGGGGAAGGATATGGGGGAGCACAGGTGCTCATCTGGAGGTGGCCTGGGAAGCAGAGCAGGCCGTGTCTGAGAGGAATGGGAGCCATCACGTAGAAGGCCCAAGGTTGCACCTCCCGACCCCAGACACCAGGGCCTGCTTTACAGGCTGCTTTTCGGAAACCCAGTGAAGTTGACATAGCAGCATCTACAGTCGCAGGGGTGCTTTTGTTTTTCTTTGCTCTGGGTTTTGATGGGTAAGGCTGGTTTTGCTTCTGTCACATTTCTGTGATGGGTGTAAGAAAATTGCTTTAATCACTTAGTTAAAAAAATAACAAAAAACAAAACAAAAAACCCCGTGGTGTCTCATCAAAGATGGCCCTGAGTTTTCTTGGACTCAGCCTGAGCAGCCTGTTTGACTGAGTCCTCCCCGGCACTTGGTGTAACTGGCATTTTCAGCGGTAGCTGTTTAAGCAACCAGAGGCGCCTTGCTGTGGCTTCTGTTTGTAATTCCCTGCTAGCTAATGATGTTGGCACCAGCGTCTTTTCACATGGTTACTTGCCATGCAGATATCCCCTTTGGTAGTCTTTTGTCTGTTTTTTTGAAAATTGGACTTTAATTGGTTTCTTTGTTTTCTTGCAGTGAGTTGGGAATTCATCCCCCCACCCTGTACCCCAGGTTTTAAACCTAGGACTTTTTGCATCCTGGGCAACCTCTGTGGTTGAGCTGCATCCTCAGTCCAGTGTGCCTGCTTCTTGAAGGATTGGTCTGTTTCTTATAAACTGTTGAATTTATGTGTAGAAAGTTGCTTGTTACATTCCCTTAGTGTCATTTTGATGTCTGTGAGACCCTTGGTGACACACCCTTTTTCCTTCTCTTGATATGGATAATTTACTGTTCTCTGTTTAGTTTTTGTCAGTGTTGCTAGAGGTTTATCAGTTTATTGATTTTTTTTTCTAAGAACCAGCTCCTTGTTTCATTTATGGCCTTTACTGTTTTTCTGTTTTCATTTTAATTGATCACTGCTCTAAGTTTTTTTATTCTTCTGTTTTTTTATGCTTAGTTTTCTCTTAGTTTCTTAGTTTCTCCTTTTTTTTTTTTTTTTTTGGTCGGTACTGGGGATTGAACTCACAACCTTGCGTCTGCCAGGCAGGCACTTAAGCCACTGAGTCAAACTCCCAGCCCTAGTTTTTGGAGGCAGGGTCACACTATGTAGCTCAAGCAGGCCTTGCACTCACGTTGTAGCCCAAGTGGCCTCGAACTCACAACGTTCCTCCTACCTCAGCCTCCCCAGTGCTGGGATTAAAGGCGTGTGCCACCATACCCGACTTTCTCTTAGTTTCTTAAGGTGAATGCTTAAATTATGAATTATTTGTTTCTAACAAAGACATTTAGTATTATAAATTTTATTGTGAGCACTGATTTAGTTGCCCTCACAAATTTCAATATGTGTATTTTCATTTTAGTTCAGATCAAAATATTTTCTTATTTCCTTTGAGACTTTCTCTTATTAACATCCAAATATTTAAATAAAGACTTTCCTATCCTCTTTCTGTTACTCATTTCTAGTTCAGTGTTATGTATGGTCAGAGAATATACTTTGTATTATTTTAGTTCTTTTAAGTTTGTTAAGGGTTGCTATTTTCGTGTATGTTCCATATGTACTTGAAAAGACTATATATTTGGTCCTTGGGTGAATTGTCATGTTAATACTAGTTAGCTTTAATTGACTGAAGATGTTAGTTCTGTATACTGATTGATTGTTTTTGTTGTTTTTGTTGTTGGTGTTTTGTTTTTTGTTTTCTGAGATAGAACCTTGGTGTGTAGCCCAGACAGGGTTAGTTCAGATCAAAATATTTTCTTATTTCCTTTGAGACCACAGTGATCCACCTGTCTCAGCTCCCGAGTGCTGGGATGATAGGTGTGTATCACCAAGCTTCCTGGATTTTTTTTTTTTTTTTGATTATGTTATATTTTTGGAGCTATACTCCGGAAAGAAAGTAAAGCTCCTGTTTGTAAAAGTCATCTGTATTCAGATTTTTCTCTCAATCGTTGTTCTTTCACAGACTACCTTATTGTTATATTTAAGTTTCCTGAATATCATTGCATGAAATCAAAGAGATCAAAAGAACTTGATATTTGTTCATTTTTTTGTATGCAAGACAGGATGGATGGTGTTCATTTCATTGTATGAAGTGCTCTCCCTGGTACGTGGCGTTATTTTAGATACATATCTGAAAATTTCTGCTTGAGATTCTCTGCCAGGCGTCTGACGGACACTGCTTTGAAACTTAACATGACACATCATGTACCGCATCAAGTGATAATTGATATAAAGAAATACGTATTGGTTCTAATGAGTGGCTGGGTGGTGATCAAGGGTATTCTGAGACCTTGCCCACCATTTGAAGACTGCTAGGTAGGCGGTCACTGAGTGAGCTCTGCCACGGGTGCCTTGGGAACTGTTAGACAACCAAAGCTCCTCTAATGCCTTTTTAAAAGATTTCACAAGACTTCCACTCTTGGTTTGGATATGCAGAATCTTTTAAATTGTGAGCAACATAGCAAGATCCTATCTCAAAAAGTGAGGGGTGCTACTGGGGGTGTAGCTTAGTGAGGAGTCCCTGTGTTCAATCCCCAGTCCTATCCCCTTAAATTTATATAAAATATGTCTTTGGGTGGTGGTGCAGATATGTTTTTTAATGTGTAAAGCACAGCTGTCAATACACTGTGCATACATACACACAGTACAGCACATCTGTTGTGTTAAAGTTTCATGAGGAGGTACTAGGGGGAAATACCTAGAAAAGCTCTTTAGGAGACTGAAGATGAAAGGGTGATAATGCTGCTTTAAACAGGGTCCTCAGAGAGGGGCTAGGTGGAAGGGTTACTGGGATCTAATCCCAGTATTAGATCATTTCTACTTGGGAAGGTGTGGCAGGGATGCTACAGTGTTTTTATCCAGGCACTTTTAGTGAGTACAGAACCAAAGTAAATAAAACTGTTGAATCATGGAGAGATCAGGTTAAGTGGAAGGCCGTTATTATTGTCAGAGAGCTTCATTAAGTAACACGGGAAAGGGTTTTGAAATAATGAGAGCTTCCTCCTGCCTGGGGGTCCTTTAGGAAAGGTCCTGTGGATAGCACAGGAGTGAGCCAGGCGGGGATTGTGGTTTCTCTGTAGGTGGTCTCCTTAGTGCATTTAGTGGATGAGGAAGGAGCTTTCAAATCATGTTCCTCCCATGATGGGGATGACTAGCAGCATTTGACCACAGACCGTATGTATCTCAGGTAATACTGTTGTATAAGAGAATGACTTTTTTTTTTTTTTTTTTTTGTACCAGGGTTTGAACTCACAACTCTCACCTGCCAGGCAGGCGCTTACGCCACTGAGCTAAATCCCTGGCCCCGAGAATGACTTGTTTTGAAAAATACATAATGAAATGTTTAGGGATAAAAAGAGATGTCTATAATTAATTCTCTTTCTTGTCTTGTTTTTTTTTGTTTGTTTGTTTGTTTTGGAGACAGGGTCTCATTATGCGGTTCAGGCTGGCCTTCAAGTTACTTTCTAGCCCCAGCAGGCCTCGAACTTGCCATGATCCTCCTGCCTCAGCCTCCCAACTAGTATAGGCGTATGTCACCACATCTGGCTTGTAATTCATTCTCAAATGACTCAAGAAAAAATTCATACAAGGAGATGGGATGGCAAGGGGAGAAGAGAGAAGAGGACAAAGGAGAGCCAGGGAGAAGGATAGGGAGGGAAGTAGAAGGGTGTGAATGGGAGAGGAAAGGAAAGGAGACAGGCATGGTCAGACTGCGTGATAAAGCTGATATGCCAAAGCATTAATAGCTACTGAATTGGGGTGAAGGGATATAGAGTTCTTTGTCTTATTTTTGCAATTCTTCTGTAGGTTTTTATCATTTCGAAATACAAAGACACAAAGGAAATGAGAAAACACACCGCCGCTCTGAGAACCAAGAGTCATCATATCCTGCATTATTATTTGAAGTTGCAAAGGAAGTGAAATACTTTGACTGAAAGCAGGTCATTCTGTTGGGAAGTCTTGGAAGCAGGCATTGGACCCACGCCCTGGTCCAGTGCCTGGCACATAGCAGGCACTCAGTCAGTATTTATTGAATGAATGAAATCAAAGTGACAGTGAGCTTGGAGTTGGCTTTTCCCAGGCACCTCTGTTTCACCCAGGAGATGTGGATTTGTGATCCCAGACTCACCTTTCTGTGACTCTGTGGACTTTGTGGGAATCTCCAAATGGAAAACTTTGTCTCAGGGACCTCACACTGCATTTAATGTAATAGAAGTGGTGGAAACTCCAGTTTCTTACAACTGGTGGTAAAGGGACCTTGAGGAATCAGGTAGAGCACTTATGTCTCTTTTCATATTGGCTTTTGAAAGGAAGGAAAAGTAAAAATAATTAATATATATTGTACATGCAGCAACTCCCAACAATGTTTGAAGTTGTTATGTACTGCAAAAATGTACTTACAAAAAAAAAGGAATCAAATCTGAAAAACGTTACTTTTTTATTATGGTAAAGTGCACATAAAACTTAGCTTTCACCATTTAAAAACCCAGTTTGGTGGCATTAAGTACATGCACATTGTTGTGAAACCATCACCACCATCCACAACCAGAGCCCCTCCTGAAATTTTGCACCTCTAAAATGGTAACTTTATTTTTATTTATTTATTTATTTTTTTTGCGGCACCAGGGATTGAACTCACAACCTCACACCTGCCAGGGCAGGCGCTTAAGGCACTGAGCCAAACTCCCGGCCCTGGTTTTTCGAGGCAGGGTCGCATTATGTAGCTCAGGCCGGCCTTGCGCTCGCGTTGTAGCCCAAGCCGGCCTCGAACTCACAACGCTCCGCCTACCTCAGCCTCCCGAGTGCTGGGATTAAAGGCGTGCGCCACCACGCCCGGCTGGTAACTTTATTATTTAACAAACTTTTTATTTGACAGAATTACAGTTGTCATTTGGATCCTCATCTAAAACTGGTGACACTCAAGTTAGAGAATTTACTTGTATTTTAATGAATTGTCTTTATCATTTTCTACAATCTGGTAGTGGAACTCAGGGCGGGCACTTGCTTGGTAAGTCACTGTACTACTGAGCTGTGCCCCCATCCCTTAATAATTGTCTTGTAGCCATTCACAGACTGGGGGGTAGAGAGAGCAAGGCCACACCAGCAAGCAGATCCAGTCTGGGAACCAGTGCCATGCGTGGGCTGCTGCCAGACTGGAACAGCCAGACCCCTTCTGGCCTGTGGATTGGCAAACAAGAAGTACCAATATCCATGCCCCCGTAAGTGACCGGCTTATCCGGAGAAACACAGGCTGTGATGATAGCTATGGAGATGAAATGCAATTGGATGCCTGTGGTGCTTTGTTATTTTACTAATATTGCAGGTCTAGGGCCAGTGGTCTGATCATAGGTTCAGAGGATATCGCTAAGCAGTGTGATGTCTAGGGCGAATTTCCTTCTGAGTGTTGCAACCATTGTTGATTCCCTATGGTCTTGTCTTGGAAGTTCTATCTCATTTCCATTGTTTTGTTGGATTAGGTTTTATTCTCTTTTGTTTTGTTTGATTATGTCAAATCCGATGGCAGGAGCAGCTATTTCAAAGATAGCAAGATATATTATGGTAGCAATTTTGGATTTACTATTGGCTTGTTTTGAAGTCCTTTAATGCATTCATTGTTTTGTTTTTGTTGTTTCTATTCTGTTCTGATTGATTTTTACTATGTTTGAAGTTATCTGCAGCTATTTTGAGGACATCAAAATGCATTCTGGTAACTATTGTTGATTTTGTAATGTTTTGAAGTCCTGTATTTCTCTCTTTTTTTTTTTTTTTTTAAATGGGGATCAAACTCACAACCTGACTCCTACCAGGCAGGTGCTTATGCTACTGAGCTGAATCCTGGCAGTCCTGTATCTCTTACACAGGTTTGTTTTGATTGGTTTTATTCTGTTTTAACCTCTTTAAAAAAAATAATTGTCTTGTAAGGGTTCCCCTAGAAGCTGAACAGGAATATCTGCTGCACATGTAATAAGATTCTGCACATGCAGTAACTCAATAGTAATATCTGTACATGTGATAGTGTTCTATAAAGAGGATAACATTTAGATTATAATTTATGCTATCTGAAATGAAATATAAGAGTTCAAAAGCTTTTTTACAACTTCTTAAAATTAAATTTAAGCATAATTAACAGACCAAAGTATTATTTTCATTGTATAGTTTGATGACTTTCAGTGTATAATTTTGATGACTTTTCCGTGTATAGTTTGATATATATATGTGTGTGTGTGTGTATTTATATATATATATGTTTACACACACACACACACACACACATATATATATATATATTTTTTTTTTTTTTTAAGACAGGGTCTTGTGGACAGGAGTCCATGGTGGCCTTGAATTTACTATGTAGCCCAGGCTGGCCTCCTCTTGAGATACACTAGAAACTGCTGGAACCCCCTCCCTGCCAGCCAAAAGGGGGCCTTCTTTGATTGACAGCCACAGCTTCAGCTGTCCTAGGTGTCCTGCATCTACTCTAGGAGATGTACACCTTGATGGCAGTGTGCTTGAATTTGGACCAATCGGTAGTCTCAAATTTGAATCAGTCAGCAGAATTGAAGTTAGGCCAATCAGCAGACTTAAATGTGAGCCCGTCTCAGATGACTGCCCCTCTGACCCTCTGGTACTCTTTATAAGCAGCACTCTCCTTAGTTTGTCTGGAAATTCGGTTCTGTAAATCTGCTCCTGGTTTATTTTGTGGGTAGTGTGGCATGGGAAAGCTCTGTAAATCTTGGGATTTTTATCTTGAGTAGTATGGGAAGAGTGGTCGTCTTAAAAAGAGCTGTAAGCTTTAGGGGCTGATAGCTCTGAAGAATTTCAGAGATGAAATTTCAAAGATCAGTGGAAGTTGGTGGCAGAGACCCAGTAGCTACAAACAGCATTTTCATTGTCTTGTTCTTTTCTCTGCCTTTTCTTTTCTCCCCTCACATTCAAGCTTTACCTTTTAGAGCAGTTGTAGGTTCACAGCAACATTGAGTGGGTAGTATGAAGTTTTCATGTGTCCCTTGCACTGACATATGCACAGACTTTTGTGATACTTTAAATTTGAAAAATAGATCTGCCGGTAAAATAAAATAAGAGGGCTAGAGGTGATGGAGTGCTTGCCTAGCATGCTCAAGGGTCTGGGTTCTGTTCTCAGCCCCATCCAGTGAATGAATGAATGAATGAATGAATGAATATTAAAATTCAGAGATGCTAGCCTTTGGAACTCTCAGAGGCCACCTTTTTACCTGAAGCCCTTCTTAGCTTCCTGGCCCCTACAGATCCCTCAAGCCTAGGTTTTCCCTCCCACACCTTATTTGTTGGCTGGTACATAGTCATGTGATTGGCAGTATTGGGTGTGCAGTATTTGATTGTTAAAATGAGTAGAGTCGCACAGCGTCAGAACTTTGTGTTAGACTTACTCAGAAGTGTTCTTTGTCAGGCATGGTGTGTATGGTGGTAATCCCAGCACTCTGGGGAGGCTGAAGTAAGCGAATTTACAAGTTCGAGCCCAGCCTGGGCAATTTAGTGACTTAGCAAGACCCTGTCTCAAAATAAAATTAAAAAAAAATGTATTCTTCAAGGGGTGAATTGCTCCAGAAGGACATTTTATGTAGAGTGACTCTAGCAAATAAAAAGGTTAAAACTGTTGTACCAACTTCCTGCCCTGGCCTCCTTTTCCTTCTCCTACTCTTCCCCTCCCCCTCCTCACTGATACTAGAGATTAAACCTAGGGCTTTTGTACTGAACTACATTGTTGAAATTATCAGACAGTCTCAACTGCCCAGACTGGGCTTGAACTTGCCATCTTTTTGCCTCAGCCTTCCAGTGTGCTGGGACTACAGCCAGGTGCCACCAAGCCCTAGCTTAACTTCTTGATTAAACATTGACAAAGGACAGTCTCTTAGGGCATTTATGAACCGCTAGGTGGTTTACACCATTTTTAAGGCAACTTTGAAGTACAGATTGTGGTTTAACCATGTGTAGGTGAGTTCTTTAGACCTTAGAATCTAGTTTCCCTTTGAAGGGAGGAATAAGGATTCAGGAGAAGGGCTTTGTGTGTGAGAGAGAGCAGGCCACTTTCTGCCGGGTGATAAGCAAGTCCGGGCTGGGCGGCATAGATGGCATGTGGCTGATGCCCTTGGGGGAGAAGTAGGTCAGCAGCGTCTAGCGGCTGTTTCCAGGGATTCATGGAGGCTCTGAGATACTCATTTGCTTTCTGAGCTGGTGGAAGGGGAGACAAAGATTCCCACTCCCATTGGAAATGATTGATTTGAGCCAGGGCAGCCTGTCTTAATGTAAACTAGCTTGCAGCTTTCCATGCCCACTCTAGCCCTGCTTTTTCATTTAGGTCAATTGGATCTGAATAAAGAATTTGGCCTCATGACAAAATATTTAAACTGATTCCCCTGTTGCATCTCATTTCCATAGTCTGTTTATAATCCTAATTGATGCAAATGCCCATTCTGTAAATGTGAACTGAACGCAGGGTTCTGATTTGTTTACTGAACATAGTGACAGTATTCAAGGGTCTGAAGAGCAAGATGGTGCCAGCCTCATTCTGAGTGGTTCTGTGGCATCCAGGAGTACAGGGGTGAGGTAGTGTTAGCAGGGAGGCTGATTAAAGTTCTGGAAGGGTTCCCTGAGGGTCTCTAACTGCAGAATCCCTGGGGGTCTTGAGTTGCTGGTTGCTCGTGGAAGCTTTTCTGTGTGCAATGTCTTAAACATTCAGCCAAGTGCTAGAATGGTCCTCCCTGACTAGGGGAGTTTGGGAGAACAACTTTCCAGTGGAATACATTGTGCCCCAGGAGGGTGAGCTGTGTTTTCCCTGATAGTCAGCTTTCATTCTTTGCATTTGAGAGAACTTGATTTTAAGTAGCAGAGTGGTCACATGTCACAATCCAGGAGTAATCCAGGCATTTTTCCTATATTCTCTTTCTGAAGCATTTTTCAAAATAAATCCAGATAACAGCCAAGGGGAGGGGAAGTTAACATATTCCTTTGCAGGGCATTATGCTGGGTCCTTGAAGAGCTTCACATGATCTAACTTATCCTGGCTTCATTTTACAAGTGAGGAAATGGCCCCAGAGAGATCACGGTTCATTCAAAGTCAAACTCAAGAGTTTGTGGCAGAGTTAGAATGAGAAACTGGATCTCTGCCCTCACACCCTGTTGGAAATACTCCAGAAAGGTGATGCTAAAAATGGTCTTTTTGCTCTGTGTTTTTGTTAAATAGCAAATAATACTCCCTGGCTCCACATTATCTGACTGGTGCCCTGAGACTCAGCTGATGTTCCGGTTTATTTATTAGCTGTTTTCACTGAGGGAGAAAACTTTAAACTGTGCAGAGAGCTCTTCTGGAACCCTGTGTTCCTGGAGTATGACAAGATTGCTTTTGGGATCTCTTATCACTGACTGATGCTAATTTCCTCAGATATGTAGCAAAGAGAACTGGGTTTAGTAGTAGCTTTCAGTAGCTGTTGTTGTCTTTATTTTATTTTTCAGAGGATGAATAAAGAGCCAACCTTTAGGACTGCATCTAATTTTTCAGTAGATAGCATTCTGTTTATTGTGCTGCAAAAATAGAAGACAGACTTCTAAATTCCAGAAGTTTGGCTAAGTGTGATGAGTCTGCATTAAAAACTTGAGGCTTTTCTGCAAGAGCTTATATTTCCTAGCAGCTCTTTAGCACTCACTTGGGATCAGTTCTTTTGTGGACTTGGACTCATTAGCAAATGTAGCATATTTGATTCCATTGCATACTCCTTTATTCTTGAGGGGCTGCTACCTTGGACCACACTTACTAAAAGTGTCTCTTAGGACCCCCATCTCTTCAGAGATGGTATTTGACCTTTTGGAGGCACTTCTGATGGTGCATTGACACATGTCATGGTGCTTATTCTTTGGTTTATTGCAAGGGTCACAAAACTCCTTGTAAAGGGCCAAATAGTAAGTAATTTCCACTCTGCCATTGTCACCTGAAAGCAACCATAGACATTATATAAACACATAGGCACTTGGCAGTGTTCCATTAAACCTTATTTTCAAAAACAAGTGGTGACCTGGATTTGGTTTATAGGCCATTGTTTGCTGACCCCTAGTTTAGTGACTTTTTGCAAAACAAGGTTAAAACCACCTTGTCTGTATAAGTGGTAAAGGGAATAACCTAGTACTCAAATATAAACTTCTCAGGTGAGATGGTCAAAAGGATGCTTTTGTTTTCTTAAATGGTTCAGATAACTAAAATGAAAACTTCCTTAGAAAGAAAATGTGCCCTAATTCCACCACTCTTATTACAACAGTATACACTTTTTGTTCCTTTCTTTTGAATTCTATTCTCTTCCATGTGTACTTTTGTGAAATCCTGATGTATGTGTGTGGTGGTTAGTATTGAAAAGTAGGATGCACCCACATATCTGACAGTTGTTAGTACATCAGAATCTACTGATGCCTAAAAGATACAAATGATTCAATAGGGAAGATATTTTAAGCACTAATTTGTGGGGAGCATGCCATTTTGTGTAGTTTTAACTTTTTCAGTAAAGGAGGTATAATTCCCTCATTGAGCCGTGCAGAATAGCAGTATTCCAAGGACTATTGGTAGAAATCAGACCAGAGCTAAAGTAAGTCAGGTAATTGACTAATCAGGGCCCAATGTATGGTCAGTGCCAAAGTCATGCTTTGTCTTTAGATTGACTTTGCAGTCATCAGGGTATCATCCATGGTAGCTTGAGAATTCCTGCATCCTTTTTTGCAAATGACCACAAATGTTAAGCCATGGCAAATGCTTAATTTTCTTCTTAGCTGGTACACAGTCAACCAAGAAGCAAATGACCATGCTTTATGTTCACATCTAAATATGTATTTTTCAAATAAGAATTTCCAAATATGTATACCCCAAAATGGTAAGATTCTTTTTTACGACAGTGCTGTTACTCAAAATGTTTTGAAGGTTTATTTTTGGAATTGCCTTCAGAATAAGTTATAGGCCACGGTAGAAGTCTACTTACCTGGTCTTTTCATATTTTTGACTAAAAGTGGTATTAGCCAGGATGACTCCCTCACCTTAGCTGCTACTGTGGCTGTGGGTCATTTTAATCTGTTTCTGGATCTTATAACTGACTGGAGATGTATTATCTTATGAAGTGAAAGGTTGTGTGTAATGACAATAAGCAAGGAGTCTCTGCAGTATTTCTTTGGGGGAACAAAAATACTTTGTTTGAGGTGTGATAGTTAAAAAACAATTACGCCTTTGTACGTGACTAGGCTGTCTCTAGACCACCACGCCAGTGTGGCTTTGGAATTAGATCTTTCCTTTGCAAAGCAGCCTCCAAGATTGGCCTGCTTTATTCCAAATCTCATTCTAGGGAAAAAGGCCCTTGTTTTTATATGTTTTATTGTTCCTATTCCTTGGGACATTTAAAGGCTACCGTGGGTTTGCTTGCCTAGAAGGCTGTGAATAGATTAATAGATCCTGATGAACAGTAGTATATCCTTCTTGCTCCCTTGTCTTCTATTATTTTCCCTTTAACATCGGAAGCTTTTTTTCTGTGTTGGACAGATTCACTGTCTGGATGGCATTTGTGTAGGTTCAAAACCTGGGAGGCAGGAGCAGAGTCCTTCAGAAGGAATGGTGGTTAGGATTGTAGGTGCAGACTGTGGATTCCCTCTGAGCAGTTTAAACAACTTCAAATTTGTTAGAGAGCTTTGTATTATTTCTGGGAGAATCAGGTTAGATGCTGCATGTTTAGGAATAACACAGCTTATCACAAACCAATTCACAACCCTTGCATGGTTCTAACTCCTTTTTTTTTTTTTTTTTTGCCTTAGTACTTATGACACTAGAACACGGAAACGTCTGCCACAGCTGCTCTGAGAAGTCAAACATATCTGTCACCATCTTACATAAGTTCTGACCTCCTGTTTTATGGCTGCTTCTTCCTATTGGTCCTGTTTACTTTTCAAATCTCACATGAGTCCATTTGCTTGGGTGAATCTAGCTGCAAGAGAGTCAGTGAAATGTTTTTAGCTTTATAGCCTTTAGAGATGGAGCAGACAGTCTTAAAAGCTATTGATGACATTGAATGAGCCATTTTGGATTACCTGTTACTAAGGAATGTGCATGGAGATGGTGGCTAAGGTCCTCCTGGGTAGATTCTCCTTGTAATGAAGAGAAGATAGAAGAGGATGGAATGTAAGAGACTTTATAGAGACTACTGGGAGAAGTGGTGAATGCAAATCTGAGTGCTGTTACAAGAAGTGGCAGTGGCTGCTGCGCCATGGCTGTGCTGCTGGTGTGGTCCTGATCTTAGTAAGAGAAAGACATGCTGGGCTCATGGTTCTTCTTCTGTATTGCATAAGAGTATGGAAGCTTAGAGTCAGGGGTTTAGAGGCCATTTAATTTGATTTCAAATCTCAGCTTGTATGGCCTCAAGTTTTCGCACCATCCTGTGTTTTAGTCTGCTTCTCTATAAAGTGGTGATGGGGAGGTCATGATGGTAAAATAAGGTATTACATGGTTTTCTATTATACACCTCTGATGTATAGTAGTTGTCTAACAAATTATCATTATGTGGCTCAACTTTGCCATCTTCCTGTCCTTTTTTTTCTCCTGAGCATCTTACAGCAAGATTTAAACCTTTGCGAATGCGAGTGGTATCTATGATTTTTCTTGGCAATTAACCTACCTTTTCCATCCCCTATATAGTTTCCTTTCCTGACAAACATTTATTATGAAAAATTTTAAACATACAGCAATGTTGAAAGAAGAGTACAGTAAACACACATGTATCTACCATCTGGACTCTATAACTTTTTTTTGTGGCACCAGGGATCGAACTCACAACCTTGTGCCTGCCAGGCAGGCACTTAAGCCACTGAGCCAAACTCTCAGCCCTAGTTTTTTGAGACAGGGTTGCACTATGGACTCTATAACATTTGATTATACTTGCTTTATCACATATCTGTCATCTATCCATCCACTCACCCATCAACCCATTTTCTTTATACATTTCAAAGTAAATTGCTGCTATCAGTACACTTCCTTATAAATATTTCAGCATGCATATCAACAAATACCATCAATACTATTTACTTGTAGTTTTTTTCTTGATGTAAAATTTCACAGAGAAATGTACAAATCTTAAGTGTGAATTTGCTGAGTGAGTTTGCATACACCTGACAACCAAACATGATATTGAATATTGCTCTCTCCAGAAGGTTCTCTTATGACCTTTACCTCTCACCAGCCTGGATGATCACCATCCTAATTCCCCTGATTCCCCTGCTATAGATTAGTTTATCGTGTTCTAGCATTTCATATAAATGGAATCACATATATGTATTTGCTTGTGTCTAGCTTCCTCTCATTAGTATAACGTTTTTAGATGCATCTATGTAACCACGTCTTATCAGTCATGGATTTCTTTTTTTTTTTATTTTAAAGATAGTAAAATCCAACAAAACATAACAGAACAAAGTCAGTCAAAATAAAGCAGTAGAACTGGTACAGAACTTCAAAGAAAGATACTATGAAAACAGTAGCTACTATAGTATATCTTGTTATTTTCAGAATAGTTGACCATTCCAACAGGTATAGTAAAATCAAACCAAAAACCAAACATAATAAAACCAATAAAAACAGAATGTAAAATAAAACAAAAAAAATTAATCAGAATAAAGCAAAACAATGAAAACAATATTGGGCCTTGTAGACAAGACAGAAGAGAATCCCCCATATTTGGTACATTGCCTACTGTCATCTTCCAAAGAGATGCTCAGGCTGCCGGCCCCAGGCCTGCAAAATCAACGAAACAATACTAGCATTTAGTTGCTTTATGTGCCTTAGTTGCTATCAATTTAGCCAGACCTCCGAACCAGCAGGTTGCTTACGGGGTTGGGGTGGGGTGAGGTGAGGTGGGGTGGGTGGTGTTGTCGTGTTGTCCTTGATTCTTAGCCCGCTCGCTGGTAGGTGTATGGGAAGCACATGTTTCTCTTCCTGGAGTCCGCGCCAGTCGCACAATCCCCCAGAAGGCAGACCGGTTGTCTTCTGGTTGGAGCCACTCTGACCCAGTGGTGCGGGTTCTCGAGAGGCCCATCTCTTTCTCTTCCTGGAGTCCGCGCTGGCCGCACAGTCCCCTGGAAGGCAGACTAGTTGTCTTCTGGTTCAGTTATGGATTTCTTTTCATTGCCGAGATGGCTAGTTTTAAAATTGTGCCTGATTATTGCATGAAAGGAGAACTATAAGCCCTCCTCATGGAACTTGGAGATTATTTCTTTCTGCTTTCTGACCTAGTGATAGCAACAAACAAAATCTCTTTGCAGGCGATTAGAGTTGAAGGGGCTTAGAGGCCGTTTAATTCAGTCTCTTTCCATCCTGTGGCATCTTGAGCAGGGCAGCTATCTTTCTGACCCCTTTTATTTTCTTCTGGGACTCGTGTTAGTGGGAGTTCATGGCAGGAAGCGCGAGAGAGCCAGTGCATGGTTACCTCCGATATGTGATCACTTTAGGGTTTTTAAAAAAGGGTGAATCTAGCTTTCTCTTTATGATTTTTGTTGTTGGGATTTTCTTTATACATGATGGAAATTCTAGGCCTAGTCCCCTGCAACAGATTTAGCTTTTTCTGTTAAGCAATTAGTCAGAACACTGAAGCTGCCATGCTCTCTTGATAGAAAATGCAGCTATTCTCTTATCTCTTGTCCTTGAGCCCCCCTCCCATTGCTTTATCTCTCTTTGTATGAGTGTCTCTCTCTAGATACATCACAGAACTTCAAAGATACTTGTATGTAATAACTTATTTCAAAGTTAAGGTAGATCTTTTTTTTTTTTTTTTCCAGTGCTACAGAGTAAACTCAGGGCCTCATGCATGCTAGGCAAGTATGCTACCAGAGAACTACACCCCAGCCTTAGGTAGATCTGTTTTGAAGGAGGAAAGTGTTGATGAAGGAGGGTCACTGTTTGGTAATGAGGGGGCAAATCCCACTCTATGGAACTTTCTCTCCTGTGCTGATGTGCTGACACCTGCCTGCATGTATCTGGATAAATTTTACAACAATGCTACCACCAAGTTCCGTCCTGGACCAGCTAAGCCAGAACGTGGGTTTTTCCCCCTCTCTCAGTTCAAATGTATGACCACTATTTAAAGTTAAGTACCATGGGCACCCATTTTCATGTACATTATCACTGCTAATTCCAGTAACTGGATGCTATGGGTTGAATGCGTTCCTCTCAGAAGCGTGTGCTGGGAACTTAATCTTCAGTGCAGTTATGGTGGGAGGGAGGGCTGATGGGAGAGGTCTTGAGAGCCCCACCTCAGGACTCAATTAATGCTGCTGTACAAGGGCACGAGGCTGTGGCACTGTCTCACTATGAGACCTTTTGCCGTGTTATGATGTAGCAGGGAAACCTTCACAAGATGCCATTCCCTTGGAAATCCCAGTCTCTAGAATGGTAAGAAATAATTCTGCTCTTCGTAAATTACCTAGTTTGTGGTATTCACTTATAGTGGTGCAGATGGACCCAGACACTCTAGAAGGCCAGCAGGTTTTAGTAATGCTTTGGCTGAGCAAGCTGGTTTCCGGTGGGATATTCTGACAGGTCAGTCTGATTTCATGGGCCACATTCCTGTTACTCTGTATTTCCTCTCATCCTCTTATGGGAGTGAATTGGTTACCGTTGACCCCCACTGTGCCTAGAAGCACAGTGGGAAATACTGTAGATAGGCCCTTGCCCTAATGAGATGGTGGGCTACGAAGAGACCCTTAGAGTGCAGGCATTGTAGATTCAGAATGCACATGTGCTCTTGTGGAATCTGATGGTGCATTCAGCCTGGACTTGGCTGGGGAACTCTGCAGAGGAGATGCCACCTAGTTAAGAATTGGAGGAGGGAAAGCAGAAGTATGGGCTTGGGGTTGGTAGTGAAAGAAGCTTAGAAATTGGAAGTAAGAAAGAACAGAACAAGGAAACCGGTGTAATCACCTGTGCCTCGCTGAAGAAAGCATTTCTCATCCCACCTAGTGTGCATTAAGACATGGCTTTTCACTTTGCACCAGGATTCTGGATCTGGATCTATAAAATAAAAATGCTCTGTCATAGTTTTACTATTATAAGCTAGGATTTTGATTTGTTTAATGTGGCCATATGTTAAGTTGTAAGTAAATTTATGACTTTAGAGCCAAGAAATCATGAATAAAGAATGCTCATTGACAACCATTCATGGAAGGCACAGATGATGGAGTGAAAGAAGAGTTGCACAACAAAGGGGTCTTAGGCAGGGATTCCTGATTCCTGTATCTTGGGAAGCATTTGTGGGATTTTTTTTTCTTCTCTGGTGGAACTCTTAGCAGCATAGTATAGAGCTAAAAGCTTGTATTTTAAATTAATTAAAAGCTCAGCTTATTCTTTTTTCTTAACTGGTATAAAATTATCCTACCTTTCTAAAGCTCAATTTCCTCATCAGTAGGATGAGAATAGTAGTAGTAATAATAATAATAATGATACTATTCCATATAGTGTAAGTATAACTTGAATCTACAATTTATCACTATTTCCATTTTTATAATTTTATACTGCCATGGAACAAATAGATCATCTGATTATCTTTTTCCTTTTAAAAGTGTAACATTTAGTAAATATAAAAAACATATATACTTATGTGTGTTATGGAGCATAATAGGAAACCAAATAGGCATGAGCTCAGTGTAGGAGGCATAATTACCACTAGTGTTGCTAATCAGCTGCGGTTCTTTACTCATTTCAGGTGGAAATCATGAATCAGCAAAGTGCAGCACTGCCGCAGTCCTCTTGTCACCAGATGACACCAGATAATGCTCTATGCCCACAGTTGACAAAGCCAGGTGTTGGTCGTTGTTGCTGCAGACAGCCACCATCCAGCACCAGCTCGTGGCAGATGACATAGGTTGACTCTGCTGGGTGCAGGTCTCTGCCAATGATTTTTTTTTTTAAAGCAAAACAGAAAAAAAGGATAGAAATGATACAGAATTTTAAAAAAAAAGTAGGGAATTAACACTAGTTCATATATTGCATATTGTTATCTTAGAAGTAGTTGTTCAGGTTATAAAATCTAGGCACAAAAGTGATGAAACAATGATAGCACAAACTTCCTTTTGATGAACAGAGATCAGTAGTATAGTTATCTATCTAGCATACATACACACACATACATTTGTATGTTTACCAACATACATATAGTCTTTTCCTTTCTTCCTTTTTACCTTTCCCCTATCCTAGTTGTTCTGTCCTTTTGAGGACTTTCTTTCCCTTTCATTATTACGATATCTATTGTATATTTTGGGTCTTATTACTCTTTCAGATTTTTATTTTTTATTATTTCTGCCACTGATTTTTGTTGGCTCCTGGTCTCTGGAGCCCCTCAGTCCTAGCAGCCCCTACTGTTTATTGTTCTTTTTTTGAACGGATCCATTCATCCACACTACTCAGGATAAGAATCCTAAGTAGATTTACAGGACTTTTGGAGCCCGTGGTACTTGAGAAATAAATCATTAGTAGGTTCACAGGATGACCAAAGCAAAACTTTAACAGGTTGTGTGCTATAGCACCTGGGCGTGAGCACACTGCAGGAGCCCTCCTAGACTAACTGAGAAGTGTGTGAAATATTGCTTATATAGGGGTGTCAGGCCCTGTGATTGGTCCAAGTATAGGCTTGTGATTGGTACAGGGCTCTAGGACAGCCTCAGCTGTCATGGGAGCAAGCCAGTGAGGGGGAGCAGGGCTGAAACCATCTAATCTTCTGGAAGGTTAGTTGGGGAGTGGTGGTGGTGGGGACATTAACAATGGGCTATAGCCCTCCCTCTCTGATCTTAGCCATGTCAGGGTACCCTTGCTTCTTCAGAAAGGCAGCAGTAGTGTCTGGGGTGGCGGGTGTGGGGGAGCGGCACTGTAATGATAGCAGACTGCACTTGTGCTGGCGTGGAGTGGAGGGGAACGGTTGTTAGCAGATGAAGTTGTGGCTGCTCGACAGGAGAGGAAGTGACTGAAGCAGGTTGTCCCAGTCCATTGCTGGTGGTAGGGGCAGCTGCTGGACAAGCCATCCCCTCTTTGGCAGCCTGAGAAAAACTGGAGACTCAAGTGACTCTCCTCTGTCTCAGTAGCTCATCTCCCTATGTCTTCTTCCCCTAGTATCTCGCCTTTCTTCAGGTACCCACTCTTGAGGTTTGAGTGTATCATTCCTTTGCTTTTTTATAAGTATATATTTTCCCTTCCTTCCTTTCCCTGAGAAAAGAAGGATAAAATGGAAATAAAACTTTGTAAATAAGGAGCAGAAGAAGGTTTAAAGGGAGGGGAGGGGAATGGGAAAAAAAAAAAGAGGTACCAAGATATATCATATACAGGTACAAATTCCCTATGATGAATGTGATCAATACATGTATTGAAATTGTACCAATAAACTTATTAAAAATACATTTTTACAACAGGTACTTTAGATAAATCTGTTATCTCTATATGTCATGTAGTTTTTTTCAATTTCTATATTTTATAAAAGATATGTCGTATATGGCCTTCTGCACTATCTTTTTTTTTTCCCGTCATGGTTCCAACTACTTCATTTTACTATATTTAACTGTGGTGCGTTTGCTTTCAATGTTGTGCAGAATTTTTGTGTGTGACTTTTCCTGGTGACAGATGTTCAGGTGCCCTGTGTGGTCTCACTGCTGTGTCCATGGTTATGTGGGAGTCACAGTGCTCAGGTACAAAGATTTCTTTGTAATTACGTAGAAGTGGAATTTTTTGGCTTTGGGGTATCTAGATGCTCAGTTTCATAAGATAACGCTAAATTATTTTCTAAAGTGGGTCCGTCAGTTTAATACCTACCAACAGAGTATAAGCATCATGCTGGTCTACATCTTTTCTAGTTTTTGATACTATAAGGCTTCTTCATTTTGGTAAAGCAGGGTATAAATGGTATTTCATTGGTGCCAAATTTGTGTATCCTTGGAGAGGGAGAGAGAGAGACAAAGAGACAGAGAGAGAGAGAGAGACAGAGAGACAGAGACAGAGAGACAGAGAGAGGGAGAGGAGCTCTGCACATGCTCAAGTTATTCTTCCTCTTTTATGAAATTCCAGCAATTATACTACCCACTGTTCCATTCACTGACAGAAGCAGCCAACCCTTTTGACAAGCCCTTCTCAGATACCTGGAAGCTAACACAAGAATACATAAGTAGGACTCCCCACAGACACTGCACTTAAAGTTTTTTTTTTTTTTTTTTGCTGACTCTCAGATCACTACTGCAACACACAGCAGAGCTGCCAACTCAGGATTTTTATTGAGGGCAGATCCCAGCCTGATCCAACCAAGTTGGTTCCCAAACAACACCTTAGGTCAAAAAGTTCTTAATTTCAATGTAACACAATTCCAATATTTTCTTGTTTTAATTACCTGGAGAGAGATTTTGCTGTATTTTCTGCTGAAAGTTTTAAAAGTTAATACTTCTTAATGAAGTCCTTATTCTGTCGGGAACTTTAAGTCTGTGGTATAAGTTAGGGGCCCAATATCCTTGACTATTTCCTATTCTATACAGTGGTTTCTTGAAATCCAAGCGTGACATACACATCCTGCTCTTTGTGCTGTTCCCCACATAGGAGAGGTGCTCTGAGATGGTTTACCTTTCACTATTTTATTTATTTATTTTTGCAGTCCCGGGGATAGAACCCAGGGCCTCATGCGTTGCTAAGCAAGCCCTCTACCACTGAGCTACTTTCCCAGCCCTCACTGTTGCTACTTTAACCTTTTGTCTCCTGTTTTTTCACTTGATTGGTGTGTTACTTGGTGTATTAGGGGGCACATTTGAGACAGATGTGCATTGGTTTTGCATCCTGAGGTCCCTCCCTGCAACTTTACCCTAGGGTTTTCAGAAGCTAGGTCTGCAAGTTTAATCAGAGAGTGAATCATAATTAATGAGTTAATTGATTTGGGCATTTATTTTCTTTTAGACTTCACTGGTGATTCAGGAATTTCTCTGGCACCTTACCAAACACCTGCTCCCTTCACCCTGAATCATCAGATAGTCTTTTATTACAAGGTTACTTTTGTTACCTTGAAATTTACTTATTTTGCTCTCTAACTACATTAAAATAGGTAGTGTGAGCTCCAGCCATGATTCTGTAGTTCTTGTCTGGCTTTTTTTTTTTTTTTTTTTTTGGAATGGCTTGGACCAGATTGTACACTTGCCTGGAAAACTTTACTTTGGGGATCTTTTCTAATTTCTTAGCCATGCTTTAGTGGAAGGGAGAGGTGGAGAAAAACTTCTTGGATATTAATACTGCTTAGCAATACTCCTGGGGCACATTGAGTGTACATGATGAAATCCGGAAAGTAAAACATGAAACTTTATAAAGTGAATGTAAAAGGACCCATAAAAACAGGAAGAAAGCTGTCAGTTATATGGCTGAGGATGACTGCCTATTTATGGCTCGAGTGGTCACAGAGATTCATGCTGAGGTGACGGTGCACCTGAGCAGAAGGAACTGCAGGCTGCTGCTTGTAAAAAGGAACCATAAACCCAGTTCCTGGGAGGTGAGCCGCAGGCTGGGTTGCAACGTTTTATTACATACTCAAGGCTTTTTAGAAGTGCTCACCTACCTGGTGGAGATGAGTTTGTTAACCTCGTGGACAGTTTCCAGGGAGGGACAAGATGGAGGGATTTGTAGTCATGAGTTATCTTTCCCTCTTACCCTGAAGTTTGTGGTTCGCAGGGACTTGTGAATCAGACTCTAGCAGATGGCATCGGCGCCCTGTCCAGATCCCATTATTGGGACAGTGCAGCCAGCCCTTGACTCTTGAAGGCATTAGTTGCTAACACCTCACACCTATACCCATCCTTCACCTTGGGGTCACCTTGAGTGATTAGGAGGTTTTGCCCAGCCCTTTTCCCCCAGGTGGCCCAAGGTGATAGCGCACTTCTCTCCAGAGAGCTCCCTTGTAGGACCAGGTTGAGGCCAGCCTTATCTCTGCCTTACTTTTCCCCTTTACCTACAGCTTCTCTCACCTTCTTTCACACTTCGCCTGGGAGCCTTTCCTCATGCTGTCACTGGCACAGGAGTCCCTCTCCTACTCAGGCTCTGCTTCTTGGGAATGAGGCCTAAGTCATACTCTGCCAGGTCTCTTCCCTGGTCTGTCACTGTTCAGTGTGTGCAACTTTGCCACAGGGGCTTTTCCATCCTGTCAGGTTCTTATGAGTCTGATTTCCTGTGCGGCTCATCTTGAGATTCCTCCCACCGCTCCTAGTACCTGCTCAGAGCTTTCGAAAGACTGAGCAAGGGAAGGTGTCACCCGTGCAGGCTGAGAGGGACAGGGAGGTGACGCTCCCAAGTTGGCATAAGGTCTGATGTCAGTAATTTGGACAACTTCCTGCAAGGCGACAGGGGCGGAAACACCCACTGTCGGTTAGAACCTGGTTCTGCTTTTGTGAGGAAGGTAACGGTTCCATTCTTTACTCTTGCCAACTGCTAAGCTGGGGGCAGAAGTTGGATTCTTAGCTTCGGGGGTGGACCACACACCTAGGGTGGCCGGGATCCACCAGTGGAAGATGTGGACATTTTGTGAATCATTTGGATTCCTGCTCTGTCCCGTTTTCTCTCCTATATTTGACCAGTCTCCAAGCCACAGTCACCTTTCTAGTCTGCTCCTTCCTGCCATTACCTTCATGTTGATGCTTACTGCTTCCTGTACTGCCAGGCCTTCCTGAGCCCAACCTCTTCCTCTTCTAGGTCACTTCTGCACTGTCTCTGCTGAGCTCTGTAAAGCACGCGATCCTCAGAACTCTTTGGTGACTTCTCGTCACCTCCCATTCAGACAAGCTTCAGAGAAGTGGGCCCAAACGCCCTGCTGCATTGCTGCCTTTGTCTCTAACCCTAGCTCTCTGCTTCCTTCCCTCTTCAGCAGATACCCTGTCATTTGACAGAGCTTCCAGAGTCACCACCTGATGGCTGTCTGCTGCTCCCCAGGCAGGTTCTGTCCCCGCCTTCCCGCCCAGCCACCGCCATTGCTGTCAGCTCGCTGCTCCTTCCATCCAACTGTGAGCGCTGGGCAGCGTCTGCCCTGCTGTGACTTTGGTAATACAAAGTGCTAGTGACTTTGCAGACAGGAAATGAAGGGGAAAAAATTTTAAAAAGGTTGCAAGAGGTTCCTAATCTTTATTGTTAGTTTCAAGAAAGCAGACATTTTGGGTTCACCATTTAATAGTATTTAGTAATGTTAAATCTGTAGTGGAAATGTAAAAGGTACTCTGACTTCAGTTATGCTTTTCAAGTATCTTGGGTTTTATTAGTCACAGTAGGATGTGCAGATGTGTGCCTCCTATCTCTAATTGTGTACTTAACACATTATGCTTATTAGGCCAGGAGTCATAAGCTAAAAATGCTATGGGCTCAGACCTGTCACAGAAACAGAGGTGTCAGGAAGATAGTCCCAGCCCACTGGTTAAGTACTGTTGACCACCTCCTTGGGGCCTGTGGAGAAGGCACAGACGGGATTGTGCAGCCTCGTCTCATGGGGCAGCTGCTGCTCAGTATGGGCCTGCTGTTGCCGAGTGGTGGATGTGGGCCCAATGTTGCAAATCTTGGCTGTGTCAAGAGGAACCAGACATGTGGGTTTTTATGGGAAGCTAACTTAGTTTTTAAAGACTGGCAACTGCTGCAAAATTTTTAAAAAGGTCAAAGAAGCAAACAAACAGAAAACAACCAAAACTAATCCCTATGCCACCTACCAACTGTTATTTTGAAGCCTGTGGTCCAGATGGCATCCTCTGTGCTTGTCTGCAGTGGCTGTGGTGGCTGAGGCTGGGTACAGTGACGATGGAACAGAACTCTTGGTGGCAGGAATATGACACCTTGTTGGACAAGGAAGGAGAGAACTGTAGGTGACTCCTTCCTTCCAGAGTGACCTGAGGAGTTTTGTGACTGTGTCATATATTTACTACTACAGGGAAGGGAGTTTCAAAGGTGACATTAGAGCCACACATGGGGCTTGGTTTGTTTGTTTGGTAAATCACTATTAAAAAGTGTTTCTTGGTAAAGTTATAGAGAGTACATCTGTCCTTTCTACTAAAACCCCAGTACTGGATCTTTCCTAAGTAAATATGTTTTGGATGTTAGAGTTGTCCTTTAGTTCATACAGGCTTAGATGAAAATGATAATAGGAAAATTTGGGGTTGGGCTGCCATTGGAACAGTAGTAGTTTTATATAGATCTTTCTCCCATATGCCTATGTGTAAATGTGTTAATGCTGTAGCAGGTCTACCAGTTTAAAATATGGATCGCTGTTTGAGAACTTGACATTTTCTTAGATGCCTAAAAAACTTCAGGTCATCTAACCTGTCATATCTTTAATAGAAAAGAAAATTGTTACCTCACGAGTTACCAGTTTGCAAGCAATTCTTTTATGTTACATTATTTTAGAATTGTGTAATTAATTTATTTTTATACTCTGAAAAGTTGTTTGACGTAGCTGGTAGGAATGAAGATGTGTATGACTTTTATGGAAGACAGAAGCATCATCTTTATCAACAGCCAAAGAATGTCTGCTGTTTAATTTAGTAATGGTACTGGTACTAAAATATCCTAAGACAGTAATCAGAGGTGCTCAAGAAATAATGCATGAAGAAGTTCATTGCTTTGTTATTTGTGACTGTGAAAATATAGAACAGCTTAAACAAGGAAATGGTTAATAAAGTTATGCACTGCCTACCTTGAGAGAAACAATTCAGATCCCTGTGAAGATCTGTAACATGTTTAAACCTGGTTTAGCTAAAATATCTGTGATTGCCTATCTTTGTGAATGTGCATAACCAGACAGTAAGATTTTAAGGAAATATTCTAAAGTATTAATGGTGCTTTTCATTTGGTGGTATAATTATTTTGTAGGTGGTAAATGTATAACTCAACAATTCACTCCTAGGTATACACTGAATGGAGCTGAGAACAGGGTCTCAAACAGATGCTTATACAGCACCGTTCATTGCAGCATCATTGACAGTAGCCAAAGGGTGGGATCAACCCGTGTTGCTGAACAGATGGATGGATAAACAAAATGTAATGTATAAATGCAATGGGGTATTATTTATTCATTAAAGGGGATGAAGTTCTGATACATCAACAACACAGATGAACCTTGAAAACATTACACAAATAAACCAGTTGCAAAAGGGCAAATCATGATCCCACTTACATGAAATATCTAGAACAGGTAAATGCATAGATGTCCAGAGGATACTAAGGACTGGGGGAGGGACAATGGGTAGTTATAACTTAATAGTTACAGAGTTTCTTTAGGGATGTGAGATTTTGAAACTATAGCCTACAGTGGTTGCACAACAGTTACCAGTATAATCAGTGCCATTGAATCATACACTTTAAAATGGCTAAATGAGCCAGGCATGGTGATGCATGCCTTTAATCCCAGCCCTCGGGAGGCTGAGGTAGGAGGAGCGTTGTGAGTTCGAGGCCGGCTTGGGCTACAACGCAAGCGCAAGACGGGTCTGAGCTACATAGTGCGACCCTACCTCAAAAAATCAGGGCCAGGGGTTTGACTCAGTGGCTTAAGCGCCTGTCTGGCAGGTGCAAGGTTCTGAGTTTGATCCCCAATGCCACACACACACACACACACACACACACACACAAAGGCTAAATGGTAAATGCATCATAGTATTCTTTTTACCATAGTAAAAAGAAAATAAAATTGTGTTAGCTAACTGAACTGTATGTTTGTTTCACACTATGCTTTGGATGAGAGCAGTTTTCACTTTCTGGTTCGTTTCTCTCAACTTTTGCTTTTCTCCTTGACCCCTATAAATGGACCTGGAGTAAATGGGTTCGTTCTGTAAAGGCTTCAGATGCCAGGCCTGGATACTGATGATGGAGCAGGAACTGCTGACATATCTCGATGGTTTAAAACACACTAAAGGGGGACGAATCCACCTTTTAATATTGGAGCACTCACTGAATTTTTGATGGAGGGGAGAGAGAAGGAAGAGAAGAAGGCTTGCTGATGAGTTGCACTGAAATAGTTCTGGAATGTTTAAATATATTCTGGCAAATCAGATAGCACTTCCAGAAATATAGCCAGAGTTGATTTTTCCTCCCTTTGGGAGATTCATTTGGCAGCAAGAAGCGCTAAAAGATCTTTACTTATATTCTCTGCTTCCTGATATTTAAGGAATTCATTTCATTTGCAATTTTACACTGGTTGGTTAATTTTCTTTCTTCTACCGAGGAGGTGCCCCTCTGAGATGTGAACGATGGCAGGTAGCTGAGGCTGCTTCTCTTAAAGTTGCTTCTTAGCAATTCATCTAAAAATCATACTGGAAAGCAAAAAATTGGGGTCAGCAGGGATCTTGGCAATAGGCAAGCAGCCAGATCCCTTTTGCGGGGGAGTTTGAGGTGTCTAGACTTGATGCTTTTGGAATTTTGGTTTGTTTCCTGATTCCTGTTTGGCTCTTGGATGCTTCTGTTGGAATTTACAGTGAGGGAGGTTTGTTGAAGTAACCCCCGGCTCTCCTTAAATCAACTGAAAACGTGACCACTTTTATATCCGTCAAGAGTCTCCTTTGGGCTCAGTGTGCCTTCTCCGAGATTTATTTATTTAATCCAAGATGACTTCCATTTTCCTTTTATCTCAGCTTTTGGAGTAAGAATTAGCAGAATCTATTTGTCTTGCTCTTCTTTTTTGTTTGCAGTGGGTCTTGATTCAACAGTCTCTTGTGGCTGTGTGGTTATTAAAGTAATAAATATGAAATATTTGCCTTTTTTCTTTTGAAGCCATTTTTAAAAACAGCGATATTGTAAATGTCCATCCCTCTGTGTTTAGCCTGAGGAGAATGTTATGGGTTTTTTTTTTTTTTGAGTTCTTTATATATTCTGGATATTAGTCTGAGGAAAACATGTTTTTTGACTATTTCCCTCACCACTGAGTGACTTTCAATTGTGTAGACTACCATTTGCTACCTGTGGCACATCCAGCAGGGAGTAATTTATAGATCCCGTCCTCAGGGAGGTTAAATTCTAGTGAGGCAGGTGGACACATGCAGTTCAGAGTTACAGGGGCTGTGATGTCAGTGAGCACAGCGAGCCGGAGCTCACGGGGGACACCTGTGTTGCTTTTGGGGTGTGTGGAGACTTTCTGGAGGAGTGACATCTACACTGAGCCTCAGAGACGGTAGGGCATGGCTATGTAAGGGATACGGGGCTGTCTTAGCAGAGGGGGCTAGCAGTAGTGAAGCGTCATCTGTGGCCACAAATGAGACATGGAAACCCGTGGGAAACCGCTGTAGCCTGTGAGGGAAAGGGAGGGGAAAAGAGTGAGATTGGACATTGGATAGGGAAATGGAAATGACATTCCACATATCTTTGGCATGAGGTCATGGAGCTCTCAGAAGAAAATCTTAGCAGGAAAGTGAACTTGACAACTGTGTATACATTCACACTGTCACCATGCTAGACCAGATTCATGACATTTCCATTACCACAGACAGTTTCTGTTTGTATTCAGTCAGCCCATCCTACCTTCCTGCAGCCATTGCCTGATGTGTATCATCACTTATGTCTTTCTGGGATGTCCTATAAATGGTGTCTTGCATAGGCATTGCCTTGTGTCTGGTTCATTTTAGTCAACATAATTTTGAAACTTGTGCACATTGTTGCATTTAGCAAGCAGTAGTTCCTTTTCTTTGCTGAGTTGTATTCCAAGGGATGTGAAGTTTATCCCTTCTTCCATTGTTAGGCATTTGGATTTTTTCTAGCTTTTGGCTTTGCTATCATTGTTAAGAGCATTCTTTTTTCTTTGTTTGTGTTTCGAGGTAAAGTCTCACAATGTAGTCCAGACCAGCCTTGACCTCACTGTGTATCCCAAGCTGGCCTTGAATTCCTTATCCTCCTGCTGCTGCCTCCCAAGTGCACCACTATACTTCTCCTAGTATTTCTTGCGGACATACATTTTTATTTCTCTTGAGTAAATACTTAATAGTGGGATTGCTAGGTATGGTTGTCTTTTGCAGAATATATTAGAGTTGTAGAACAGGTGACAGCATGATACATAATCCAAGTGAGAGAAGTCGGTGTTCAGCTTAAGAGAACTCTGGAGGAGGGTAGGAAGAAATCCTTGTATTCAGGAAGTTGGCTGGGGAGTAGGTAATGAATGAAATGAAAATGAGAAGGAAAGGAATTACTGGCTCTAAGCGTGAATGGCAGTGTTTTCCTCAAGTGATGGTAGTGAGACTTTAGTTTGGGACAAGCTGAGTTTGAGATGCTTGCAGACAAGTGGGGTGTGTGCGTGTGTCAGGAGACAGGAGGTTCCATGGATCTGGAGGCCACAAGAGACATGTCAGATGCGGTCAGGAAGTAATAGAGCAGGCAGTGGTCACCATGGAGAGGGTAAGAGAGGTCATGGGATCAGAGGAGGAGATCACCAAGGAGGGAAGAACGATGCACCGACTAGAAGGAGACCCTGAGGCCACTTCTGGATTGATGCAGCATTTGGTTTCGGAATATATTAAAGCACTGCCAAAAGTCAATAAGACAAAGATAAATAATCTAATAGAAAATGAACAAATGATAAAACAAAGCTTCTCAGGGATGGGGAAACAAGAACAGTCATTAAATTCTTCAAGATATGTCAGCTTTTCAAGTCATCAAGAGAATGCCATTAATGCTTGAACAGCAGGGTGACAAAAATAAAGAAATATCCTGTCCAAAGTGATGGCAAGGATGTGATACAGGGGGCGACTCTGACACACTGACCGTAGAAGGAAAATGGGCACAACTGATCTAAAACACAGTGTAATAAGCATATTCTGTAGGAGGGCGGTGATTCTATCCCCCAGTGCTATCCAGATAGAGCTCTCTCACATTTCATCAGAAAGGTTTATAGCAGCATTGTTGATGTGTACAGAAACATGGAGACCACCGAGTAAGTGTCCATCAACAGAAGCACGAACAAGGATAAATTGTGGTGTTGTCATTGAACAAACTATTGTCCAGTGGTGAAAACAAATGCACTAGGACAGCATATTCTCTGCCTGGGTGAATCTCACACACATAAGAAAAGCAGTCTGCAAAAGATTACGAATAACAGGACACTCTTCAAACATGGCAGACTGAACAGAATAGTATATATAGTACAAGACTCACATGCAAGTAGAAAAGGGAGGAGGTGCCAGATTAGATTTGTGATTTCCTCTGAGTGTGGGAGGGTGGCCACTAGGGGGGCCTTCTGGTTGGGATAGCCTTGTTTTCTGAGCTGGTTCTGATTATGCACTGTTCACTGTGTATCTTTTTGTGAATGATTTAAAGAGGGAGGGAGCTGAGGACAGCCTTCTCAATGTCATTCAAAATTGGTTTCAATGTTTTCTTCTTGACTCACAGCGAGAAAGATTTGACTTTGGTATTGACTTATGTATACTTGGCCACAAATACAAATGAGACATGGAAGCAAAAGTTTCATGAAAAAGTTGTATTCTTTCTTAGCAGATCAACTTTGGTAGTTACGTTTTTCAAAAAAGTATAATGGTTGCAACCTTCTAAGTCAATGACCTTACTGGGGATGACCCCTCTCCCCTGCTGGGGGTGACATTTGGCAGTGCCTGGAGACACTTTTGATGGTCGAGGCTGGCATTTGATGTGTTGGAGGCTGCAGCTAAAGGACTCACACTGGAGGTCTGGGAAGGAAACCGGGGTTAGTGGAGTGGACTGACGGTGGGAAGAATGTCCTCAGGGGCTGGGCTGTGAAAGGTAGTAGTGATAGCTGAAGCAGGTATTAGGTTTGAGAGAGGATTTTCTTTTTTTTTTTAAAGTTGGGCAAGTCTTGGCGTGTTAAAATGACGATGAAAGTTGCTAGCAGAGGGGAAAGTGAGGGAATGAGTTAACTTGGTAGACGCAGTGCAGGGCTGTTGGGCAAGGAGGCAACTCTAAGCAGAGGTGCGTGTTGGCTTGAGGTAGGAAGAGGGGGCAGGACAGGTCCCCACTGGATGGGAGGAAGGCATCTGTGGATACAGGAGGGAGATGAGGAGACAGACGTGGAGGTGCTGTCAGAAGTGGGCAGTGGAATGGTGAGGCGAAAGCTCAGGTCAGGCATTTAGGAAGAAGCGGGTGACAGAGAAGGCAGCTACAGAACGAAGTCCAGGGACTAAGTAGGCATTGTGCTTGGTGGATTCTGAGGTCACCCAGACTTGACCACCAGACTTGGTGACTCTGGGAAGGCTGAGCTGGGGATAGGGTCTTCAGTGAATAAGACGGAATGACTGGCACAGGGAGAGGACTTTGCACCCAAGAGTGGAGGAGCATCCAATTATGGAGCCAGCTTTGAGGAATGAGAAGCTGCTGCCCTGTGTTCCCACCAGCTGTTAGGCAAGACAGGAAGGGAGGTGGAGTGTGGCTCCGGAGGACACAGCAGTAAGGCGTGGGGGTTTGGGATCAGAGGACTGTTCACGAGGGTGGGTGTGAGAAAGAGAGCTGGGGGCGGGAGGGGCTTAAGCTTCAGACAGGCCGGGAGGCTGATGGGATGCAGCAGCTGAGGGGCCTCAGTTGGCCTGGGGATTGGGAGGATCTGGTCTTTTCTCTGGGAGCAATTTGGAAAGCCTTCTGCTGGACCTAAATTGATGCTGTATACATTTCTGTTCTGGGGCATGCTAGCTGTGCCTTCTCTGGGTTGAGTGATTGCAGCCTCGAAAGAGAATGGAGGATTGTGGCACCAGCATGTTTTATGTCCCTTTGGCTTCCTGGAGGCCTGGCTGCTGGAGGAGTGAATAGTCTCAGCTGCTCTTTTCCTGGTGTTTGGATAGCAGAGTAAGAAGTCTTTGGAGCTTAGTTTCTTTCAGTGTCTTCCTTAAGTAGGGTGACGAGCCACACCTGGGTCTTGGAAGTCAGCAGTGAATGACCTTTCACAGTACAGACCGTGGAGTTCCACTGGGGAGTTTAAACATATTTTTCTTTAATAACTTAAA
>RJWM01021673.1:0-34875 GCA_004363535.1 Dasyprocta punctata
AAAAGTCATTTTTAGATGTTATAAATGAGGCAAAATTATACAATATTCCTTAAAGCAAAACAGATTACTTAAAATTATCCATCCTCAAGATTAATCCATGAATTTGCTCCTCTCCATTACTTGAATACAGATATTGGAATTATTCTGAATAATAATATGTATCTGAATTATGAACATATTTAGTATCTACACTCGAAACTTACACAACATGGCTATAAAATCAACACAAAAAACAGGAATAATGTAAGTGTAATCTTTGTCAGTGACTCCTTCAGGTTTCTACATTCCAATTCAGTAACAATTATTCTGAGAGATGCCTTGGAAAAACACTAGTTTTTTGTTTTGTTTTGTTTTGTTTTGTTTTGTTTTATGAGACAGTCTTGCCATGTAGTTTAGGTTGGTCTGGACTCACTATGTAGCCCAGGCTGGCCTCAAACTTGAGATGATCCTTCTGCCTCGGCCTCCAAACTGCTGGGATTACAGGCATGTACCACTATGCCTGGTGGGAAATATTTCTTGCAAGCAAATTCCACACAACTTATTATTTAAAACATGAAATTATTTATCAGGCCAAAAACATTATGAAAAAGAGGTAACTATGAAAATTTGAAATTTACTAAACAAAAGGAAAAACTAAACTAATTAATTAATTAATTTTTTGTCTTTCTGAGACAGGGTCTTGCTTTGCAGCTCAGGCTGGCCTTAAACTCAAGTTTGTAGCCCAGGCTGGTCTAGAACTTGCAGTGATCTTCCTGCCTCAGCCTCCTGAGTGCTGGGATTATAGGCATGCGCCACCATGCCCGGCCTCACTAGAGTTTCATATCAATAAAAATAAATTTGCTGAGCATCTAGCAGATTTCTCCAGGCAGTATCGATTCTCAGAAACTTTAATGGAAATTTGCTGTATTTACCACTGAATCTGTGCCAGGTTTTCTGGCAATTAGCCATCTGTTTTATTGACAGAATACTGAGCCATAATTAACTTCAATTTTCTAAACTCACAAATGACGTTAATAATAACTTACACATTCATCATTAAATGAATTCACTTGTGTATTTATGCCAAAATGCATATATGGAAGAAATAAAAGTTTTGGTAATGCTATAAAATGGATGAACCTTGAAAGCTTTATATTAAGTGAAGAAAATTCAGTCATGAAAGACCATGTTATATAATTTCATTCATATGAAATGTCCAGAACAGGGAAATCTATAGAAAGAGAAAATAGGATAATCTATGATTATTGTTATTATCAGAATTACCATAGGAATACCTAAGTGGCATTTGGTTTCTTTTTAGATTAATGAAAAAGTTCTGAGACTTTCTGTGGCAACAGGTGCACATATCTGTGAATATACTAAAAATTACTAAATTTTACACTTGGAAAAGTAAAAATCATTAAATTATACATTTGGAAAACAAATTCAGATAACTCAAGAACCTTCTGCAAGTAAGGAAAAAAACAGAACTATACAACAGAAATTTAATTTGGAAGATATTATCTTTGTCCCTGCTGATGTTTTTCCCACAGTTCAGAGGACAGAAAAGTTCTACCCCTTTAGGATCCTATCTTGTTTCATGTAGACTATGTATTTCCCATCTTCCCACTTATCCCCCAACCCACTCTTTCAAATTTCTCCCATCCTAATTCAAAGGAAAAGGCTTGTTAAAGCAGCCAATGATTTTCTTGTATGCTACTCCTCACCCAGTTTTTGTATTTTGTGGCACCGGGGATTGAACTCACAACCTCACGCCTGCGAGGCAGGCTCTTAAACCACTGAGCCAAACACCCAGCCTTAAAGCAGCCAATGATTTTCTAATTTCCCAACCTAATGGACTGGTTTTGATCTATTTCTGTTACTTTATCTTTGTGAAACTGTTTTCCTTGATTGACTTCTAGGACAAATGTTCTTATCCTCCTGTTACCTTTAAAACTCAAGTCTTGGGCTAGGTATGGTGGTACACACCTGTAATCCCAGGACTTGGGAGGCTGAGGTAAGAGTCTGAGGTCATCCTACAGTAGTGAGTTCAAGGTTAGCCTGCACTTCAAAGGAAGAATATGCCAAAAAAAAAAAAAAAAAAAAAAAAAAAAAAAAAAAAAAAAAAAAAAAAAAAAAAAAAAAAAAAAAAAAAAAAAAAAAAAAAAAAAAAAAAAAAAAAAAAAGGAAAAAAAGAAAAAGAAGAAAAAAGACTCAAGTCTTTCCCTTCACATTTACTTTTCAAAAGTGTCTTTTTGGAGAATTTTATCCCTGTCATTTATCTAACTTTGGGCCAGGGATATAGCTCAGTGGCACAAGCGCCTGCGTGGCAAGCACAAGGTCCTGAGTTCAATTACCAATACAAGAAGAAGTATATATATATATGTATATATATATATATATATATATATATATATATATATATAAATAATCTCTTTAGGCAATCTCATTTATAGTAAGTTTTGTCTCTACTGATTTCTAAATCAGTAGCTCATTCACATGAAAATAACCTATTTAATGCCCCATCTCCTTGCTCGAGGTTAAGCACTTCTGTATATACTTACAATATGGCACATCCCGTTTCATTCACTCTTGAACCCTTTTCACTTTAGCTGTTAAGGGGACAAGCAAGTAGGTCAGCCAGAAACCTGGGGGCTAGACCCATTACCCTTCCATATACAAATAAATATCATATCCTCAATGGTAATTTCCTAAATACTGAACTACATGGCAAGACCCTATCTCAAAGACAAAATGAAATAGAACACAACACAACCCAAAAAACAAATTTTTGTTGTTGTTGTTGTTTTGGTACCAGGGATCGAACTCACAACCTCATACTTATCAGGCAAGTACTTGAGCCGCTGAACTAAATTCCTGGCCCCACAAATGTGTATTCTTTAAGGTCTCCCAATTTCCTTTTTTGCTTATGGCCTTCTTAGCTAAAGCCATTTTTCTTAAAACACAAATCCCATGACATTATTCTCTTTAAAATCTTGTAATTATACCTCAACTTAGCCTGCCATGCACAGTATTTCTCAACTGGTTTATATACAACTGGCATTTCAAATAAGATAATTTTTCATTGCTGTCTTACAGATCCTTTTAGCATCCCCAATTTTCTAGTAGTATTTCAAAGTACTGGGACAGTCAGAAGAGTCCTTGGGTATTTTCCTCACCACCTCAGGATGTTGGTATTATCTCAGACTGAAGTCAACTGGATGCATTTTGAGCTTTATATCCAACACTTTTTTCATCACTTTCTGGCATTATGTGCCTTATACCCCAAGTTAGGGTCAGAGAGCAAAATTTTGTCTTTCCTTAGATAAAGCAGTTTTGTTTTGCTTTGAGACTAGGCCTTCCTATGTGGTTCAGGCTGTCCTGAACTCATGTAGCCCAGGCTGTTCTTAAACTCAGTGATCTCTTGCCTCAGGCCTCCAGGTGCTGGAATTACAGGCATGAGGCACCATGCCTGGCAATACGGTACTTTTGTTATACCACTAAATCTTGTCAATGCTCTTGTCTAGCTGAAATTTCCTTTCCATGCTTCTCTGTATGAACCACCCATTTTTACTTGAGACAAGGTCTTAAGTTGCCCAGGCTGGGCTTAAACTTCCACATGCCTCAGCCTCCGAGTGTATGCACCACTATGCGTGGTCTAGGTGCTTTTTTTCAGTAAACTCTTCCCAGCTCTTTTCAGAGGCAAGGCCCCTCTAGTTTTGACAGCACTTTAATAACAATTTACTTTACACCATTTGTTCTATTTTAATTATTTATCATGCATTTTTTTTCTTTTTAGCACAGAGATGGTGAATACTTGGGGGTCAGAGATGGTATCTTCTTCATCTTTTATCTACAATGTTTAGGAAAATGTCTGGCAGTATGGTAGACACTCAGTATATGCCTGTTCAATGGACTAATGAATCCACAGGGAAATAAATATGATGCAGAGTTGCTGATCTTCTCTTACTTCATACTTATAATCTTTCAGTTCCCTTTGTGAGGGAGTCAATTTGGTGACTCTCCCTTTGCGTTACTAAATATGAACAGAAACACAACAAATCCTGAATGAAGATCAAGTTATTCTGAAAAAAGACCAAACAAGGAATAAGTCTGAGACTAAAGATAACTTTTGTTCATGTTATCTTCCATGTGTTCGTAAACAGTGATGTTTTATTTTTGTTTTACTGTGTGTCAAAAACTACTATGTACTTTAGAAAACATCTAAAAATGTTCTTAACCTTAGCACTGTTTATTCCATCAAAGTGTGAGATGTTTTGTGGCTGGTCTTTTTGTGAGCCCTAAAGGGGTTGATGATCTGTCTAAAGGTTAAAAACTGCTCGTCTGGTACCCTGGCAAAACAAAAGGGTTTCACAAAATATTGATCAAATAAGAGCCTCGAAAGGTTTTGCGTTGAAGGTTTATAAACAGCAAAAAAGAACAAAAATTCTGTATTCAACCAAATTCAAAACCTTATTATATATGAAACAATGAGTTCTTATATTGGTTGAGTGCATTTTGGGAAGGTTATATGTATGCACTTATTTTCCTTCAGTTAATGCTCTCTCAATTTCAATTTAGAACCTAAACATCTTGGTGATTTTATATTTACCCAAATTCATACATAGAGTATGACATGCATAATGCAAAAAGACATTTATACATGTGCACATAGTAGACAACATCACCTTAGACCTAAGACACTAAAATGTTTCTGGTCTACATCAAATATCTACAATCTTATTCTAATATTCTAACTTAATAATGAAAACATATATAGCAAAATTATGGTACGCTAGAAGCAATGTAAACCTTATAAATTTAATTTTTACCTGGGATTGTTTTTTAATGTATTTACTAAAAATTCATGTAGATCTATGCCAGTTGAATCAGTGTATTCTTGACTGGAATCTAAAAAACAATAACACAAAAACCCAGTATAAAGTTGTTTGAAAACAAATCCCTTTCCCTTTTATACATGATGTATATCTTAAATAAAACAAGATGCCCCACATTGAAAAAAAAAATTACAAAATAGGAAGGGGAAACTTATGATGAACTTCAATGATGATGATTTTTCTATTCTCATATAATGTGCATGACTATGTTTTATATAACTGAATGTACAGGTATATCCTTAAAAAATTAATCTCTCACATATGTGAGATTAATTTGCTCTTAATTCTTTAAAGATCTTCTTATATACTCACCAGGTCTTCATGTTCAAAACCACCTCTTTAGATGGAAAACTCAAATGACTTAGATAATGGGGCAAACCCTCAAAATTTTTAATGAATGACAGACATTCTGGGTTTCCAAGCATATTCAGCAGATTCTAAATACTAGGGTATCAGTTCTTTATATGATTGATAAGGAATAAGTAATATTTTTAATTCAGTCAATCTTCAAATAACAAGGATTCTAGTATTTCAGTATAAGACAGACGAATAGCAGATCACAATGATTATCTTGCTTAGTGATGTGGGTTATGTGCTGCAGTTGTTGGCTAAAGCACTTTACTGATGTACAGAACTGTGATATATTAGATGAGTAAATACTGTATCATCCCCCAGGATGTTCTTTATTATCTTTAAGAGATCTACTATATACAATAATTTGAGGCAAAAGGATGGAATTACAGTGAACAAAACCAAATTTTTGTTTAAGAAACAAAAATAAATTGCAAACCTCTTGATAACATTTTTCTGGGCAACTTATCACTGGCTTTTTCTTTTTCAGCTTCATCTTTTGAGGGCTTCTCATCTTTTTCAAATGATTGTGTTAACTGGATCTGAATTTTTTCCTGTTGGAAGGCAAAATAAATTATTCAAAGAAAATATAAATCACTCATTTAATTCCACACATTTATATTTTCTCAGTAACACAAATGTATGGAGGAAGAAGATTTTCATTTTACCCCTTTATATTCTCCAAACTAGAAAACTCAAAAATATTTTTACTTTTATTAAAGTCTTGTGAAAAAATGCTCAAATACTGTTTCTATCAACTGAAACATATCCTCAAAATTATTTGAGAAAACCAATGTTTCCTGTTATAGGTTAAGTGCATTTACTTGTAAAATACCTACAGGGTCAGAACTTAGATGTTTGTACAGAGGTGCCAAGCAAAGGCATGACAATTATCATTAGTCATGACAATAATAGGGCTGTATAAGTGTCAAATAAATAACCAATAAAATTTAGGTTTTTTTGTAACCATTGTAGGAACATATTTCCTTTATTCCTCCTACTATATAAAAAAGTCACTAAAAAATTTCAAAAACCAAAGGCATATGACTTCATTTCCTAAGATTCATGCAGCAATGTGCCTCCTTCAATGCCACAAAGTTGTTTTGAAAGATTCCAAACAAGATCACATTCTTTCTAGACATGTAATAATGAATTTTAAAGTGATCATATTCTATAAGAGTAAAATGGAGAATTACTTTATTTAAAAAACAATGCTATCATATGCAGTTTCAGAACCCAAAAGAATACTAGATTAGTCCACATAGCTTTAAAAGGCAAAAAATCATGTTGAGGACACGGTGTAATGCTCCATGTCTGTAATCTCAGCACTTGGGAGGCTGAGGCAGGAGGACTGACCTGAGTTTGAGGCTATCCTGGGCTACATAGTGCGTACAAGTCCAGGCTGAACTACCCAGAGAGACCCTGTCTAAAAAACAAACAAACAACCTCCCCAAAACAACACATTGAGCTTTGTTTATTTAGGCATAGTTATAAAGAAAGCTAGAAGAAATTCTAGACTACTTCTGCTAAGATAAAGTATAGCATATTTTTAGACTAAATTGTACTGTTGTTCTTTAGTGATTAAAAAAAACAAACCTCAGAAAATTACTTAGCTCTTCTAGGTGGTGGTAGAAGTAGTGTGTCAGTATCAGAAAGTATATAAAATTCTGTATCAAGCTTGAAGATAGTAGAATTTCTACACATTTTTGCCCATAATTAAAAAAATAACCTTCAGCAGAATTTCAAATAATTTTTTCTGCAGTAGGACTGTTATCTGCTATTTTAAATTTTTCAATTCTTTTCCCCACTTCATCTCTATTCAAATTTTTGCTCAACCTGAGATAAAAGACATGTAATGGCAATTGTTATTTTGATGATGAACACTTGCTTCATGCATTACTGAAGACACTGGTAACTTTAGGACATCATCAATCTGTAAGTTACTCTAAGCTTATTTTCTATTGCATTATGTTATTCTTTCCATAACTGTAAAACAAGTATTCAGATATGAATCCCAGAACTATTTTTAAGAAGCAGGATATTAGTTCTCATGACTTGCAACTTCTTTTTGTTACTCAAGGGTAACCCAGTGAAATACAGGTTGGAACCAAAGATTTTACCTACTGTGGACCTTTATTAACAGTTATCTTCAATAAATAGCAGATTTGATTTCTAAGTTCTCCCAAATCCATACATGTTAAATTATAGATATTATTTTCCCAAGATGAACTATATTTTAAAAATCTAGTAAGCTTAATATACTGGGTTGTTCAGTTGGCTTTGTTTTCAACAGTGAATAAAGAAAACATTTTAAATGCTGAAATCTTTACACATAAAGTCTTTTCACTATAAATAACTGGAAAATCTCCACAGGAAGCTGTAACTCCTTTTCTCTTCACTGTCATTGACATCTGTTATTGAGGCCACTTCCCTCTCATAAGCCCTCATTAGAAACAAGTGGTATCTCTTTTAATTGTCACTCAAAATATTAATTGTCTCTCAATCTTTTTTAAAATGAGTGTTATTTCACATTGAATCCTCATAAATCACATTCTGAATCAAGCAAATTAGATGAGATCATCAAAGATTAGATTAGCACGTTTTATTTATTCTCCAATTCCCATTCAGGTGCAATTTAGTTAATTCAAGGCCTGGAAGAAAACTTTCTACTAAAAGAAGTTATCTTTTATTTAAAGGAATAAATTATCCAAAACCAAACAGTTAATTGTATCCAAGAAAAACTGAGAAGAGGCTGAGGCAGGAGGATCATTGAGAGTTCAAAACCAGCCTGGGCTACAAAGTGAGTTCAAGGCCGGCCTGAACTGCATAGTGAGACCATGTTTCAAAAAATAGGGCTGGGGATTTAGCTCAGTGGCTTAAACACCTGCCTGGCAGGTGCAACGTTGTGAGTGCGATCCCCAGTACCAAAACAAAACACCCAAAAAACCCTGAGAAATAATGTATTAAGAGGAATACATGAATTCTAACATAATCATTTCATTCATTATCCATAATGATGGAACTCATCTTTTTAAACTATAAAATACAAAAAATTCTGGGACCAATAATGCATATAATTATAGAATACATTTCTTATAATTCCTTATAATTTTTTCTCAGATGAATTTTTACTAGCTGAATTTATATACTATAAGATGTTTCTCCAACATTTTTCACACACGGCAAAATACACTAAAAAAAAGTTCGTGATACAGTTTTTCTAAAAAGTTACGTACTTTTCCTGTGTTAACACACTTAAGAATGCCCAAGGGTTCTCATATCCTCTCTCCTTTACTTATTATGCCATTATGCTAAGATGGTACAGAATAAGGTTCTGGTTAACAGAATAAAGAAACAAATTTAAAAAAAAAAAATTTCAAAATACACTATGCTATCCACTGCTCTAACATAAACAGGCCTATTTTTCAGTCTGACTTGTACAAAAGAACTTTTATTTTTTAAAATTTATTTATTTATTTATTTGCGGCACCGGGGATTGAACTCACAACCTCGCGCCTGCCTGACAGGGGTGTAAGCTGCTGAGCCAAACTCCCGGTCCTGGTTTTCTGAGGCAGGGTCGCACTGCGTAGCTCAGACCGACCTTGCTCCCGTTGTAGCCCAAGCTGGTCTCAAACTCACAATGCTCCTCCTACCTCAGCCTCCCGAGTGCTGGGATTAAAGGTGTGCGCCACCACGCCCGGCTCAAAAGAACTTTTTAAACTGGCTATTTTCTTTCAGAATATATCAACTTTTTAGCATTGCCAATAGCCATATAAAAGCCAAAGGTTTACATTTGAAAATGTATTCCAAGTAATAATACAGTACTTAGTAAAATACTTTGATTGTATTTCTGCCTTTTGCTAGAAACTTTTCTACTTTAGTCCTGAAATTTATTTTACCATGTAAAAAATACAGCTATCTCCTAAGCGGCTGTATTTAAAACAAAACAAAACAAAACAAAAACAAAAACAAAAAAACAAAATAAAAAACAACAACTCAAGTGAGTTTTGAATTCTCTCTTCTTTTTGTTTGTTTGTTTTGGTACCAGGGACTGAACTCACTCTCGCGGCCTCACTCTTCCCAGGGAGGCACTTATGTCAATGAGCTAAATCCCTCGCCCTGAATTCTCTATTCTTGACACTGAAATATCAAAGAAAACAGGTTAAGAACTTTTCATCAACAAAAAACACCAACATATTTTAAAACTTTTTCTTTTGCTTCTTAAAACAAAGTATACTACTTTCTAAAAGCAGGATATATTCTAAATATATGACAACTATCTTTAGTATTTGTAGTAAGCTTTTTGAGAGTATCATCTAAATCAACAGAAAGGACATTTTTGCTTGAATCATCAAACACAGAATTTTTAAAAAAAAGATATGTAATTTATCAAAGCCTTTCTCATTTAAAAAAAAATATGGCTGCTTCTTTGGGAAACTGAGGTAGGAGGACTGCAAGTTCTAGGCAACGTAGACCTTATCTCAAAACAAACCAAATGAAAAATAGCATGGCTTCTTGAATACAGTTGCTTCAATTCTTTGGAAACTAATCACCAGGATACAATGAATTCATGTTGCATAAACTCTTATAAAGTATAAGCAACTAACAGCCGAAATTATCATACTGATAAACTTTTTAGAAAAAGTCTAAAACCATTTCAGTAAAAATGTCCACATGTAAGATGAGACAAAGATCACTCTATAGCTGACATTAATAGAAAAGTAAAGTCACAGGACTAACAAGGATAGATGAAACTAATTAACTGTCTGCCTGAATCTTACTGCTTTAAAAAGAATAGATGAGAAATTAAAGGTATTAGACAACTATTAAAGGGTCACACTAAAATAAAAATTGGCTTTACTATGCACTCAGGTATCAAGCAGGAATCTTAAATGGTTTCTTTATAAAGAAGCAGTTAACTATCTGGCAAATTTCTAAAACAAAATTAAGAGGGTATATTTCATGATAATTACACTCACTGGAAGTATTACTTTAATATTTTATAATTGCTCAGTAATAATTTATAACTCTTAAAGCTGTATTTCCAATTAATTACATGATCACAAAGTTTTTCCAAAAGACAAATCAAAGCTCCAAAACTTAGAAAGAAGCAGTTTTTCAACTTTTCACTAGTGCAAGTATTATCAAACCAGTTTCACTTAGCAAAAATAAAACATACACACACACACACATACTTATAGTCTTGACTTTTATTTAACCATACAAAAAGATTTCTCCAGCTCTACCATGTCTTCAAATAAAGATTTTTGTATTGTTTTGTTTCTTTCTTTCTCTCTTTTTCTTTTCTTTTTTTTTTTTTTTTTTTTTTTTTTTTTTTTTTTTTTTTTTTTTTTTTTTTTTTTTTTTTTTTTTTTTTTTTTTTTTTTTTTTTTTTTTTTTTTTACCTGGTTCTCCTGTGATATCTCTGCTGCAGGGGGTGGTGGAGATTCTTCACATACTGCAAGGCTCCGAACTAGCTTTAACTTTGAGCTTGACTAGAGAAAAGTATTTATAATTAACACTACATTTAACCACTCTAGGGCATATCCAAAAGTCCCATGGATAGAGTTTCTAAATTTCTTTATAAGTTTCTGCCATATATAAGTAGATGAAATGTACAAGTTAAATACATCATTAAACACCACTGAAATCCTTTGTTAACGGGTAAAACAAATTGCAATTTTGGGAAATTATAGCAACAGCAAGAATGAGAATAATTCCAACTTCAAAACCCAAAGAATGGTAAAAAGCAATTTTCGCTATAGATAAAAAAGCAATGCATAAAAGCGACTAGGCAAGACAAAAATCCCCAAATTAAAAAAAAAAGCTTTTTGCCCCAAACAAAATATGAAAAAACTAAATTGAATGTAGTGCTATATGAAAACAAGGATTCATCAAGCATGAAGGAGGGCCCTTGGCATGCCAGCACACCAAAATATTTACTATACCTTAGACCTTTTTCCTGTCTGTCCAAATGACTGCAGTGGCCGCTGAATACACAACAAGAAAGATTTATATTAAATTTCATACTGAGACAGAAGACTTGCTTCTCAATTCATAAGCCTAAACTATGGAAAAACTATGCACAATGTAGGCAAAATGCGGCAATCAAAGTTGGATTCAGAGAAAAAAGTATTGACTCATTCTTCCCAGAAGCATACTTGCAGACGATTCTCTAAAGTCCTTCTGTGGGTTGGTTTTTTAAGAAGTCAGCAAATTCTGTGTTAATTGAACTCAATGGAACTTATAGGATGGCTTCTTAAGAGCAAAATAAAATATACTTCACTTCTTCAGTGTTTTAGAATTTATTATACTTTAGCCAAGGTTAAGGGGCAGAGAACCATAAACAACTCAGCAATTTAAAGTTGCTAAAAAATAAATGTTGCTGAGCTCAAAAAAGTTCCAACCTTCTTAGGGAGACCACAAAGAGAATCCAAGCACACATCCACTGAGCCTTTTTTGGTACAGTATGAAGTACACCACTAGTTTATTAGAGACAGATACTACTTGGCAGGTCTGGGGTAGGCGACTGCCAGTGAATGAGAGGGCACACTTCCAATACAGATGGTTAATATGACAGATAGATAATATGTCATACAACTGAGGAAACCACAGAGGAAACTAGCTTTCCAGTTTGATACCAAGCTTTGGTTTTGGAAACCAGTCAAAGTGCCTGTGAATCAGAACCAGATTAGAATTTAAATATTCTTACCTACTTGCAATCTACCATTCCAAACCTGAACCCAAATAGTATAGGATCCGGGTAGCTATCCTTTACATTCATTGACACCAGCAGCCAATTTGGTATCAAACACAAAACGGACACAAATTTTTAATAATCAGACTAGTCAACTTTGCATATAAAAAAAAAAAACTGTTACCACTTTATTCTAACATCCAGAAAAGCCTTCTATAGTACCATGTTATGCTCCTATTTGAGTCCAAAAATCTTTAAAGAAGCATAGTATTAGGATTTTTACAATGGATCACCAAATCAACAATGAAAATGACAAAAAGAAAATAGGAGAAAGAAAAGAAAAATGATTTCCTGTTTCTTATAAAATAAAGAGCACACATATACAGTACATGCACATATGTGCACACAGGTACACATGGCAGTGCTGCCTTAGATGGCATTGCCTTTTGTTTCTACTTGTTCTCTGATTTAATTTGGTGAAGAGAACTTCTAACTATGTGTAACTCAAGTTTAAAAACAGAAGTAAAAGAAGTTATGCTATCATAGAACTAAGTCTTAAAAAAAGTGGGAGAAAAATAACAAATACTAGGAAAATGCACATGACTAGATGAATTCCAAGGATGCAGAAACAATTCGTGTAAGATTCAATAATGTAAAACCTATTAAACAGGTCTAAAACAAAAAGAATTGGCAAAACACTGTATTCATATGCAGAAAATTTCTGACTGCTTATTAGGAGGTGACCCTTGTCAAATTATTTGTTTACTCATCTATATAAAACTGATGCTGTGCAAGGCTGGCCTGAGCTACATAGTGTGACCCTGCTTCAAAAAACCGGGACCCGGAGTTTGGCTCAGTGCCTTAAGCGCCTGCCCTGGCAGGCGCGAGGTTGTGAGTTCAATCCCTGGTGCTGCAAAAAAAAAAAAAAAAAAAAAAAAAAAAAAAATTGATGCTATTTGTACTAGTTCACAGGGTTCTTGAAATGACTCAATGAATGGCTGGATTAAAAAAAAAGGAGACTTTGCAAACTATGAAATAGTAGATATTAGAAAATCAGTGTCATACTGTTGGGTTATCAGGCATGAAAAATAAAGATAAAATAGTTAATATACCAGATGGTAACTTATTTATAATCTGTAAAAAGAAGATAGTGCTGTATATATTGCCACGAAAATGTTTTAGAATATTTATAAACTTACACATGCATTAACTGTCTAAGTTTTAACTTACAAATAGCCTTGGGAGAAGATGAAGACAGATGAACAAAGACAAGAGATGTAGAACTGCCTTAATTTAACTTCGTTTAAATAATATGTTCTGAGTTCGTACTATACAGCACACGCTTTGCTAGGCACCAGGGAAGAATGAATAAGACATAGTTTCTGCTCTCAAAGACCTTGCAGTCCAGAATCAGAGCTTCTACACAGCTAAATAGAAGTCAAGGGCTCAGAATCTTAGAGCAGTGCACACTGCATGATACTTACAAAAACTCTTTTCATTGTGGATTACATACATGTGTGGTAGACAAGACTTCTAAAGATAGCCTGAAAAACTTCCTATCTTCTTGATATTTAATCAAATGCCAAGTACTGTTGTATAGGAATTTTTACAGAAATAACTAAGCCCAAGCAAACTAACCATAGTTACAAATTTAAGACTTAGATGAGTCTGACTCAATCATGTGAGCCCTTCAAAGTCTGAGAGTTTTCTCTGGTTGGTAGTGAAAAGGCAAGTCAGACTCAAAACATTCACATCAGCGTTGACTTTGAAGGCCTCCGGAGGTCTACAGACAGCCTTTAGAAGCAGAGAGCCGGACAGTCAGTTTGAAACACGGATCTAAGATCAACAGGTGCAAGAAACAGAGGGCTTAGAAACAACCAGAATAAGCTTTAAAGCAAATTCTTCCCCAGATTCTTTTTTTTTTTTTTTTTTTTTTGTGGCACCGGGGATCGAGCTCATAACCTCGCACCTGCCTGACAGGCGCGTAAGCCGCTGAGCCAAACTCCCGGCCCTGGTTTTTTGAGGCAGGGTCGCACTGTGTAGCTCAGGCCGGCCTTGCACTCGCGTTGTAGCCCAAGCCGGCCTCGAACTCACAACGCTCCGCCTACCCCAGCCTCCCGAGTGCTGGGATTAAAGGTGTGCACCACCACGCCCGGCTCTCCCCAGATTCTTGAAAAAAGGGCTCAGCCTAACAGCTTTGATTTTGGCCTTATAAATCTCTAAGTAGAGAACAGAGCCAAGTCCACTGTGAACTGATAAACAAACAGATGTTGTGCTAACCTTCTAAAACAATGGTAATTTGTTACACAGTAAGAGAAAACACACGAGTACTTAAGTAAACCAAAAACTGCTGATGTGGCATTATTCAGTGTAGTTACTTATTATTTCCTTTCAAATAGCCAAGAACAAAATTTACATTATACTAGAAAAAAATATACACCAGGAAATCTGCGATACACACATGCACACACAACAACAAAGCAGAGGAAACAAGTTCTGTTCATTAAATTACCCTTTATTTCATATTTATGTTACCAGTTTGATAACTAGAATTGGCTTTAAAATGGGAATTCTCCCACTTTAACATACAAATATATTAAAGATGGATTTTATTTATTTGGGGCACACTTTTCACCTTTAGCAGAACTTCAGTGTCACAGTAGAAATGTAGCAGCTTGTTTAAGAGACCTAGTTCAGAGAAATGCTAACTAAATGTCAATTAAGAAGACATAGGGGACAAAGACCCCAATTTATAGTTGACATTGTTCTATAATGTACAGGACAACTAGGACAACAAATGGGTACAGAATGTGAAACACTTTTAATAGAATACCAGTTTTAAGCTGACATTGATACACCATCAGAGTCACCAGCTACATAAGAGTTTGGTGAAGCCGGGCGTGGTGGCGCACGCCTTTAATCCCAGCACTTGGGAGGCTGAGGTAGGAAGAGTGTTGTGAGCTCGAGGCCGGCTTGGGCTACAATGCGAGCGCAAGGCCGGCCTGAGCTACACAGTGCAACCCTGCCTCAAAAAACCAGGGCTGGGAGTTTGGCTCACTGGCTTAAGCGCCTGCCCTGGCAGGCGTGAGGTTGTGAGTTCAATCCCCGGTACCGCAAAAAATAAAAAAAAACAAACAAGAGTTTGGCGAAAAACTAAGATCAGAATAACCATTATGCGTTATACAATGTGGTAATGTAAAAATAACTGCCAATCAAAAATCCCTCTAGAGAAAATATGACATTTCAAAAAGTGAGTTTTCATTCGCAATTAATTATTATGAACAAAGTAAGTTGAAACCTTTCAACTTGGATTTTGTACACCTTGAAGAGCTTAGTAATTATTGATATTATTCTAGTAAGGACTGATGGTAATTATATGGAAGATTATAAAGAATTAAATGTCTAGCTAAGGGTCAGGGACAATAAAACAACAGATGTCAGGCTGCTGGTTTCTTTATTTATTTGGTACCAGAGGATGAACTCACAATCTCATGCTTTGCCAGGAAAGGTTCCTAGATTCTACTGAAATAATAAAACTAAGTTTCTGATTCAAAAGAGCTAATTTAAAAACATAAGCTAACAGGCTATCATGGCTTTCCTCACAACAGCCCACCAAGTACTCTCCAAGGTGTACTTTACCTTTTTTTTCCCCCTCTTTTCCTTGGCCCAAGCTCCCTCTGCAAAGCCACTTTCTTCCTCACTGTTCAGTTTCACTTTTTTTTTTCTGTCATTTTGAGAAAGGGTTTCACAATGCAGTTCAGGCTGGCCTTGAACTCACTTTGCAGTCCACACTGATCTTGAACTCCTAGCAATTCTCCTGCATCAGCCTCCCTGAGATCACAGGTGTGCGCCAACACACGCAGCCCACTTTCACTTTTTCAAATAAACTTGGTTATCGTTAAAAAAAAAAAAGGTAGCAAACTAAGTACAATCACTAACTAGGTGATGGCAAACCTTTTGGAGACAAGTGCCCAAATTGTAATGCAAAACTCATTTACTGTCAAGTGCCAACACTGCAATTAAACCTGAAAACTGAGGTTTTGATTTAGAAAAAACTCAGACATTAATATGTTTTGTCTTAAAAGAAAACCAAATAACATGCAGGCTACAGGTTCACCATCACTGCACTAGTTTGTTTTTACCACTTAACCCTTTGGGCCATAGACAGAGGCTTAAAATCAAATGGCCTAGGTCTTAGGCCCTCAGAAAGTTACAGATCCTCTAGTTTCCTATCTTATTGGTAAGGTATGTGAAAATCATCGAAGTAAAAAAACAGTGTATAACAGCATTTCTATGTCTTCACAATGTATGAAAATCCTTATACATGTCAGTAAAGCACTATGAAAAGCAAACATGCTTGCAAGTGGTATCACATGTGCATGCAACTAAGTTTAACAGAAAATACCAAATTCTAGAAATATTTTTAAAAATTGAAGTGTAATATGGGAACTGAATTGTAAATCTTAGAAAAATGAACTCATTAAATATTAATGCAAGACAAAAGTACAACATGTAAATAAAACAAGCTAGAATTATTACATTGAAATTTTATAGAGTTTAGATCAAAAAATGCTTTATTTTTATTACTAAAGAAAATTCTACCTTCCATGACAAAAAAGGGACAGGTAGGGCCTGGGGGTGTAGCTCAGTGGTAGAGTGCTTGCCAAAAAAGTGACAAGTGTGAGAAGCTATTTAGTCGTACTACTGGTCACCCATAATTAATAATAATTGTGATCATTATGATGATAACATTACTAACAGTATCAGCTATTTGTTTGGCTCCATTGTCTTAGTACATTCTTTACATCTATGATACATCCTTTAAATCTTTGTCTAACAAATAGGAAAATGATGAAGATGATCTGAATGATTTCATATAAAAAGGATTTTATTTAATCCTTTAAAAAGAAACATCTTAGCATGTTTCTTTCATGAGTTAAGGAATTTATTGCCCACTCCACTTCACTCATTGTTGAAGAAATACATTCTTGTGCCCTGAGTTTTTCTGACAGCCTTATAAAATTGGCACTGGTTTTACTTTCTTTTCTCTTACCTTTATCTCGTTCTCCATTCCCTTTCAAAGAAATGTATTAAAGTTAATTTGGTACATATAAGCTGTAAGATTGTCATCTTGATTATGAAAGGGCTTGCAAGAGAAACAATAAATGTCAACTTTAACTGATTCATATACATTAGAAGCTACTGATGCACTCTGCCAACTAAGGCCTAGTTGTTAAGGAAAACTAGCTCTATTTCCTTTACAGCCAGGGTAACAACAAACACAATTCGGATTGCTTATTTGATTTGTCTGAACTGTTCCAATATATGTTTGGGATTGTATACATATACAACCTTTAGTCAGTACTTAGCAGTACACCAAAGTAAGATGAAATGTTGAGTAGTATTTTAAACAGCCATCGTCACATTAAGCTTCAAAGATAACGTTATAATAAACAGACTTTTAAATAAAAATTATTCTTTGCTAATATATAACCTGTTGATTTTTACATTGTTTTAAATGAAAACATAAGAGAAATTACTTTCTAGTTTTATTGACTTCTACTCCTAATGTGTATTACATAAACGTCTTCTGTGTAAGTTACTATGACTGCAGTCAACCCTTCAGCATATATGCTTAACGGAGGCATCTCAGACCTCAAAAGCTCAAATCAGTAGTCTCATACCTAGTATAAGAACAAAATAAAACTAAACAAAAAACCAGTGAATGTATCATTCTGCAGATTAATAAAAAATTAATTGCTGTATATAATATTTTTCTTCTCCCCAATTTTTAGATGCTATATGGATCATGAGGCTAAAAAACCTCATGTCTTTGTTTACTATGATACTGCCTTGGACAGAATAGGTTCTCAATAAATGTTAGGTTGGAGATGTAATTTAGAGGTATAGCACCTGCCTCAATTGCATGGGGCACTGGATTCAACCCCCAACACTGAAAAAATAAGAAGTTTTGGTAACATATGAAATTTTCCCATAGTACAAACAATGGAGTCATGATTAAGATAGTGGTCATCGATTCTTCGGTTTATGAGCGTGATGACTGGGTGCTCATGCCCCATGCATGAGATGTGCCTCCCTCAAACCTTGTTACAACTTCAGCACATTACCCGTCTGACGTTAAAAAAAAAAAACAAAAAAAAGGTAGTGGTCATCAGGGTATTCCTGCACTTACTGCTATGGGCTATAATACAGAGGGCAGGAAATGGAGTAATATAAGTTAATAATTTGCTGATAAGCAATGACCTAGGTAAATGTACATCAGATGTAGAAAAGAGACTAAAATGAAACATTTTATTCTTTAAGTCAAAAATGCAATAGAATTTTACAGATTTCTCTGATGCAATCAGGGTACCTGGCATGCTGATATTACTGAGTACTGATTATAGCCATGCCAATTTTTTGGTGTTTTAAAAAGGGCTATTAGTGAAATGACTGAAAAAATATGTTATTTCTCTTAACGTTTTAGATAACTACCATTTGACTATACTTAATCAGTGGGGTCTAAATGCTTTTTTATAGCTGAAGACACCGCTATTACTGTCTAACATGGTATTCAGCACATAACGGCATAAACCAAGTTTATGAAGGAATGAGTGAAGGACAGGTATTCCTAGGTCCAGCTGAACCCACCCATTTCAACCAAGGTGTAGATGTGTGAGGGAACTACTTCTGGATCCTCCAGCCTAGTCTATAGATAAGTCAGTTAAGTATCAGCAAGGGATAGCTCTGGCTACCTTGTAGAATAGAAAATTCACCTATCCACGCTGTGCTCCATCTCTTGATCCACAAATAACTTTTAAAAAAGTGTTTTAGAATTGTTAGGCTTTCATTTTGAGATAAGCTAATCTTACAAAAGACAAGATGAATACCTGAAATACAACTTGAAACCGTTTTTACTTAACTTGACTGTATTGGTCAATTCAATTTCCATTTATGTTTGGAATTAAAATCCTCCTCAATGGTTAGTTTTAAGTCATGGTATATGCACTCCATCACATCAAAAGACATGTCCCTAACAATTTAATCATGGCTGATTTACTGAGAACTGACCCTCGCGTCTGCCCCAGGCTATTTTTATCTGCAGATCTTTTGCAGGTTCAATCTGTCTTTCTTCTAAGAGCTCTCAGGTTAAATTCTGAACTTTCACAATATTGGTAGTTAGGGTGAGGGTAGAATGAAAGAAAAAGTAGAAAGTCAATAAAAACAGTTTGCACACCAAAAACAAAACAAGCAAATCACTTGCTACCACTTAGCAAGCTAATCTAGATGACTAAAAGACTAGCTGATAAATATGTCCCAAACATTCAGTTAACTTTTTAGAATTTAGAAAAATGACTTTTATAAAAAAGCAACATAGCAGCATGGTAAATACTGGATACTTGTTGCTGCAAAGAAAATCCTGTTTACCTGCAAATCAATATTGTTGTCAATATAGCGTTCATTCTTCTCTGCCAAAATCTTCCCATAGTTTTCTGATTTGACAAGATTTTCAACTGTGGTTGTATCTTTCATTTCTGCCTCCAAATCCTTCATTGTTTCAGTTTCATCTTTCATAGCAATAGTATCAGACATCCTCATTAGCAAAGGTTACTTCAGAATTCTACAGGGAAGTTGAAGCCTTAGCAAGAAATAAAGGAAATTTTAGTTCATTTTGAAACATATTTTACATTCAGTTATTGTACAATATTAACTCTGTGCCTTCTACATTACAGGACTAATGCTGAATGTACTTAGAGAAACAAAATTCCTGTTTTCAAGGACTATACTTTTGTGGTAGATATACTTAAAAAAAAATCACAATACAGTAAGATAAGAGCTTTAATAAAGACAAAGATTTTGATGGACATATTACTTGTGAAAGGTTTTGTTACAGTTTTCTTCATCTTCTTCTTTTTGTTTCTATTTATCTTTGAATAAAATTGATTAAAAAGAAAGAAAGAAAGAAAGAAATAAGCCACATCAAGGCAGGCATGGTGGTGCACACCTGTAATCCTAGCATTTGGGAGACTGAGGCAGGAGGATCATACTGAATTTGAGGCCAGTATGGGCTACACAGTGAGACTCAAAAGCATCGTTCTATACAAAACATACTTGTTAGTCTGGGTTAACAACTGTGTTCAACAATGTGAATAAAGCACTGAGAACTCTCCGGACCTATATGATTCAATGTCAAAATGTAGTAGATGTTCCAGGAAATGGAATCCATGAATGATACAATTCAGATGGCAATACATCTCATGTTTTTAGGGAGGTAAAAGAAAGAAAACACACCACTAGGAATACTTCATAGTAAATATCAAATAGGAATATTAGAAATTAAGTTTAAAGATAGCTGTTATTTTAGGACACACGAATACCAAAAGCAGCAAAATTTGATATAAACCATTTATTCTACAATTCATTGGGCTGGGGATATAGCTCATGGCATAGCGCCTGCCAGGCAAGCACAAGGCTGTGAATTCAATCCCCAGTACCAAACATAAAATAAAATAAAATAAAATAAAAATAACATAGAATAAAATTCATCAAAAAATTAAAATCAAAGGATGGAGAGAGGGACAAACACAAACAGGTTAAACCAGGTATGGTAAAATGTTAATAAAATTGAAGAGTGACTATACAGAGTAAACTTCTTGCTGTAAACTTCTTCCAACTTTTCCATATTTTGAAATTTTTCATAATTAAGCCTTTAAGAGAATTTTTAATAGTACACGTTTACATTCATCATGAGGAGTTGGTACATGTATGCACACATCTTAATTCTTTTTACTTCCCCTTCCCTTCCTTGCCCCTAGTCTCGATCTAGATCCTCTTCCCATGTATAAAATACCTATCTTCATTTTTCTGATTTTTATCTTTTGTTTTGCTCTTTATTTATTTATTTATTTATTTATTTATTTATTTTTGTGGCGCCAGGGATTGAACTCACAACCTTGCGCCTGCCAGACAGGCACTTAAGCCACTGAGCCAAACCCCTGGCCCTGGTTTTTTGAGGTCTCACTATGTAGCTCAGGCCAGCCTTGCGGCTTGGCTTGCGTTGTAACCCAAGCTGGCCTCTAACTCACAACGCTCCTCCTACCTCAGCCTCCTGAGTGCTGGAATTAAAGGTGTGCGCCATCATGCCTGGCTTTGTTTTGCTCTTTAAATTACTGATACAATGAGTTTCTCAGATAAGAGAAAACATGTGATATTTAAGCTAAATTTATTTCACTTAACACTGTGGTCTCAAGGTGCATCTATCTGCCCCCAAATGACTCCAATTTACCCTTCTCTATGCTAGAGTTTTACTTCATTGTGTATAAATACCACATTTTCTTTATCCATTCATCTGTTGATGGATAGACATATAGACCATTTCCAAGACCTAGCTATTACGAGCTGTGCTGCTATAAAGATGAGTACCCATGCATCACTGTACAATCTGGATGGAAAAAAACTGGTACAACTTATCTCCATTTTCTACATATCCCAATTGAAGAACCTTTTAATGGAAGACAAATTTACAATATCTAAATATATTTTAAGAATCCATAAATACATCTGAAAAAGTTTTTTAAAAGCCAAAGAAAAACAAGTCCTAAAATTACAGGCAGCTAGGAACAGAGGCATATACCTGTAATTCTAGCTGCCTGGGAGGCTTAGGCAGGAGGATTCAAGTTAGAGGCCAACCTGAAGCCTAAGCAACTCAGTGAGACAACGGAGCAAAGCCATAGGTTAAAAATTACACTGAGTAAAAATTACATGTTTGTGCTGGGTGTGGTGGTGCACATCTGTAACCCAAGCACTCAGGAGGCTAAGGCAGGATTTTGTGAGTTTGAGGCCAGCTTGGGCTACAAGTGAGTTCAAGGTCAGCCTGAACTGCATAGCAAGACCCTGTCTCAAAAACAAACAAACACACACCATGTCCCTTAGGCTGAAAGTGGTCTATTGGCCTAGTACTCAGGAGACTGAGGCAGGAAAATCAATTGAGATCAACCTAAACAACATAGTCAGCCTTCATCTCAAAACAAAAAACAAAACAAAATGAAGAAAAACAAATGTCATCCATAATTCTATCCCACACCAAAAGTTATTCTGAAAACAGTAAGGCTGCCAAGTACAGAGAGGGAATGGAGGTTACTGAAAATACTCTGGCTCTTTTGTACATAAGATTTTAGAGAAAAAGGGATGTGTTTTTCTGAGAGGATAGCAGAATATTACCTGATGTGTCCTACTGATTTGGGATTGTGGTGTTCCACAAAAATAAAATAAAATAATCCAAGGTTCCTTTCCACAGCTGTCAGCCAGGATGTCAACTGTATTGAACCATCTGTAATCTGGCAGGAGGAGTCCCATGTCCTTGTCACCACTGTAGATTGCTGGACTGAAATGAACTGTCTTTGACCAAATATATCATATTTTTCAGTGGCCTAAAATTAAAACAGAAGACATTTTAACAAAATAGGCAAGGGAAATGGAATAATTCACAGTAATTTAGCAATAAAAAATACTGTCTGCAGTTTTATTATTTTCTTTTCCTGAACAAGAGTCAGAATACTTATTTCCAAATAATTCTGAAATCATGTTAATTGCATTAACTGAGGAAGTCACTGACAGTGGACCAGTGAAGGTAGAAGAAAGAAAAGAGAATAAAAACTGAGGACCTGCAATGTAGTCAGTATTTAAGGGATACAGCAGCTCCAGTTTATAGACAAGTAAGAAAATACAACAAAATAAAAAAGATCTGCCTGAAGTCACAACCAGAAACACTTTAACTCTGAGCACTATAATTTTTATAGTTTTTTGTCTCCAGAGCTGTAACTCTATGAACTTAAAACTGAAATTGTGAATAATCATACCCTAGAGTTTTAAAAATACAAAAGAACAAAAGCCTATAATAAGCTATTTAGCATTTTCAAAGAAACCCACACAGTCTGTTACAAGAAAAATGCTTATAAAGGTTAAAACGACTCTTTTGTTTGTTTTGTTTTTGGTGCAAGGGAATGAATGAATGATCCCTAACATGTGTGACATGCTAGTCCTGGAATGACTATTTTTAATGACATCTGAAAAATCAAAGCCAAAATTCTCTTCATGTCATATTTTTAAAGTCAGTTTCAAGCCGGGCGTGGTGGCGCACGCCTTTAATCCCAGCACTCGGGAGGCTGAGGTAGCTGGAGCGTTGTGAGTTCGAGGCCGGCTTGGGCTGCAACGCGAGCGCAAGGCCGGCCTGAGCTACACAGTGCGACCCTGCCTCAAAAAACCAGGGCCGGGAGTTTGGCTCAGCGGCTTACGCGCCTGTCAGGCAGGCGCGAGGTTGTGAGCTCGATCCCCGGTGCCACAAAAAAAAAAAAAAAAAAAAAAAAGTCAGTTTCAATTTATATTTAGTTGGTGCAAGTAAAAAGCTTAAAAGCAAGCAAAGAACCTTAAAAGACCATGTCTTCCATCTTCTTTTGACAACTTTGTTATCATTAAACAGAATAGTACAATTTAAGATGAACAGACTGAGCATAATAACAATTCAAGTACCAAGAGAGCTAAAACTATTACAGCCATAAATACATCATTGAATGAGATACATCTTACACAAACCTTCAAAATCTGTATTGAAATACAATCATTTAGAACTCTGATATACCTTCACATTAGTTTTCACATCCTGATTTCCTTAACCAAGGGATAAAAACACAGAAAAAAGTATCATTAACAAATGTCTACATTTTTAAAAAATGACATTGTGTCATCTCCATCTGACCAATCTCCCTTAGTGAATAAAACAAATGGCTGTTTTCTTAAAATTCCACCAAAGTGAAACCAGAACAGAAAAAAATCCTACAACATGTATTTTCTTTTAACCTCTTCTCTTATAACACGGCAGACACGAGATGGTAGCACTCACTAAATTCGTAATCTTAAAGTGATTATGACTTAATTACTTCTGAAATTCCTTTCTCTTTTGTTTTGTTTTTTAGACAGGAACACCCTATGTAGTTCAAATGGGCCCTGAACTCATTATGTAGCCCAAGCTGGCTTCTAACTCCCACCGATCCCCCCTCTAACTCCCACCGATCCCCCAGCCTCAGCCTCCCAAGTGCTGGGATTACAGGTATGTGCCATCATGCCTGACCAGAATCTGAAACTGTTTAAAAGAAAGGTTCCAATTCATTTAAGAAATGATGTACTGGTTGTGATGGTGGGAAGTGGTGGTGAAGAAACAATGTACTCAATAAGCAAATAGCTGCAGGGGGCATGAGAAGAGCTAACTTAAAAGTGGTGAATATTTTAGAAGATCCTCTTTAGATCCCATCCCAAGCCCTTATGAAGCCCTAAAGAATCTCAGATCACCTAGTCCAAAACTTTATTTATTTATTTTTGCGGTACCAGGGTCCTAGTCCAATATTCTATCTATCTATCTTTCTATTTATTTTTTGCGGTACCGGCCTTTGAACTCACAACCTCACACCTGCCCTGCAGGCGCTTAAGTCATGGAGCCAAACTCCTGGCCCTGGTTTTTTTGAGACAGGGTCACACTATGTAGCTCAGGCCGGTTTTGCGCTCACGTTGTAGCCCAAGTCGGCCTCGAACTCACAACGCTCCACCTACCTCAGCCTCCTGAGTGCTGGGATTAAAGGGGTGCATCACCCCACCTGGCTCAATATTTTAATTTTGGCATTCAAGTTATCAGTATCCAGAAGTCAAAGGATTTGCTCAAGGTCAAACCATCAGTATCTGTGACTAACACTTGCTAACATGACACACCACTTGACAGTAAACTATACTATGATTCAGAATTGAAATTATCACAGATAATGTCCGGGAAGAAGGCAATGGCATAATAAAGAAAGTACAGGAACATTAGATTTGAGTTTAAATCCTACCTCTTCCAATTACATTTTTGGTAAATTAATCTGTAAACTGCAGTGTTTGGACCTGCCAAATGGGAAGAACATTTGGCTCATAGGTTTGTTGTGCGGATTGACTAATTTAAATGTAAGGTACCTACCACAGCCTCTGCCACTCAGCAGCACCCAAAAATGTTACCTTTCTTCCATGGTCAAAATACAGGCATAAAGTTGGCAGAGCCTAAATTTATTGTGTCTTGGGAAGTTTCTACAAATAGAAAGACAACTTACAGAGAAAGAATGTTGGCATTTATTAAGTACATATATCCCAGTCCCTACTGTTACTGATATTCAAAATTTGTTTCAATCTGAAAGAGAAAAGGTATATGTACTAAAAATTCATATTCAACTTTGGAAAAACATTCTTCTTATTGTTAACTATATATTCATTAGAGATGAATCAGACTTGATTACATATAAGTTCTGTGTTATCAGGTAGCCAACAAGAAAGACACATATAGACATATATTATAAACCCTCTACTCACATACACACAAAATCTGTGATGTTTATCTGGAACTATAAACAAAAGAGAATTGTAGGTAAAAATAAAGGCTGTTTACTGAAAAAAGTAAAACTATGAATACTAAGATATACAGTAAATCATAAAATTTTTATAATTATTAGGTGAAGGGCTGGGGGTTTAGCTTAGTGGCACAGGCACCTGCCTGGCAAGTGCGAGGTCTTGAGTTCGATCTCTGGTACCAAAAAAAAACCCCAACCAACCAACCAAACAAACAAACAAAAAAATTAGGTGAAAGAATTATACCTGAGTGCATCACAAAAATTTAGAAGCCGTCAAAGGTCATAAAGCTCATAACAAAGTTTTAAAATTTCTGAAGGATTCAACAAAACATGAACATTATAATGAAAATAATGTAGCTGAATTTTTCTAACATAAAAGGGTGACAGTCTGGAAGGTAAAGCACCTCTTACAAACCAACAAGAATAAAAGAAGAATGAGGCAATGATAGGGACAGGCAAGTTACAAAAGAAATAGAAATAACTACCACCAAAAATTAATACTATCATGTAGTTTTCCATAATCCCTGTTCTAAAATCTTTTTAAATTCACTGAAAGCTCCTAATTAATTCTAAAAAGTATAACCTATTACCATTCTGCTTTACAACAGATAAAGAAACTAAAGGCACAGAGACAATATTTTGTTTAAGGTCACATAGTTAGTTAAATGTGGGAGCCAGAATTTGAACCAGGGCTAGCTGGTGCTCTATATTACATACTCCTTTACATCACTGTATCATCATTCACATGTAACAAGAAGAGAAGCAATTTGCATTTATAGAGCCTTTATTTCGAGTAACTATGTCATGTGTTAACTCATTAACACTGGATTTAAGACAGAAATTAAACATCTTTTTTGCACAAACCAGATACATGTACTATAGAGGAAGGCAGCACTATTAACTCAATAATAAGTAAAACCACTACTACCAAACTACTGGAACTGCCAGGTAATATATAACCATCAGATCTCTCCCTGAACCTCCCTGTCTTTTGTTATCATGAGTACCATGTAAGCAAATCTGAATAGGAATGAGGATTAAGAATTCAATGTAACAAAGCTTGGTGGAATTAGGAACAACCATATTTGGAAAGGCATATTCTAATATATATTTCCAATAGATGAGTATTTCAGTGAAAATTCTTCTAATGAAAATAGAACTTTTAGCAAAAATGCAATATTATACTGATAACTCAAAATATCACTTTATCATGCCCAGGAACAAAATATTGGTTCTACTAAATAAAAGAATGAAAGGTCAGATAATGCAAATTATCTAACTTTAAAAAATGAAAATGAGGGGGCCGGGGATATAGCTCAGTGGCATAAGAACCTGACTGGTAAGTGCAAGGTCCTGAGTTCGATTCCAAGTACCAAAAACAATGAAAAATGGAAATGATTTTATATAAGATTAACAAAAATATATTAAAACCATTTAAATTAATTTATCTGTGTAAAATAAATAATTCACTTGTGTGAAACAAATCTGGTTTTTATGGAATAAAGTATTATTTACAAGAATACTGAGGGGGAAAGTTAGTGAAATTCCCTGATTAGAATTTGGCAAAACATTGCATTGAAGTTTCCTTATGACAGTGTAAGCTCTTCAATGACACTTCAATAGATGAATTAAATGATTCTTCCTTTAGAGATACAAATACAGTAAAACTAACACATTTAAAAAAGAAATCAAATGCCCAAAAACAACACATACCAGCATCTCCCTAAGTGTTACAGGCAGCTGAGTTAGATAAAAATATTATAGTCAGTCAGACAGGGATGATTCCTCAAAGGAACCAGTGCAAAAGGCCAGATACCTTGCAATTGTGGGGGAGACAGACACCTCTGCTGTGAGCCAGACCTCAAGACAAAAGATAAATCAGAAGTACCCACATACTTCAGGAACTAATATTCTAATTAGGTCTCTATCATCCCGAGGAAGCCAGGAGTCACCATCCCAACCCCTTACAGGAAGGCACTGTTATGTATTCATGCCTCTTTGCAATGTGATTCGCTTCTCCATTTGCCCCTGATTTAATCAATTTTACCTGCGCAATTAATCTTATTGGTTGACCATAGTTCTGTCCCACCTCAGGCCCACCTTGGGGGTTCCCATGTTTTCCCCTTTTTAGACCTGCCTCATTTTGTGGTTTTGCTCTATAAAGGTCCCTAGAAAAGACAGACTCTTTGGCAACTCACTCAGGACCCCTTCTGTCTCTCTCTGGCAGAAGCCTGCTTTCTTTCAATCAATATATTCTGCTCTTAACCTCCATAGTTCCTAAAATTCAGTACTCGATTTTAGAGAACACGAAATTGTACTGGACATGTAACAGGTTGGGAGTTTCATTCCCCTATCTCATAAGGTTATAAATTAGCAGGACCAATTGGTTAAAAGCCTCCAAAAGAGAGTAAAAAACAAAAACAAAGTGCTATACATTTACACTGTATTTAGAAATAAAGTATTCAGAGATATTTGTCAAGTCACTGTAACAAGAATGTAAGTACTGACATCTCAAAGTGCTAAATGTCTATGTGATGTATACTTACTGTCATCCAAAAATAACCACAGAAAGTACTATAGCTTCAGTGGGTATCTGCTATATTTTATTTCACTTTGCAGCACCGGAGACTGAACCCAGGGCCTCATCTCTACCTCTTCTTTTATTTTTGACATTGAGACAGGGTCTTGCTAAATTGCCTAGGCTGGGCTCAAATTTGCAATTGTCCTACCTCAGCCTCTCAGAGTATAAACATCATACCTGTGTGGGAAAGCCAATTTCTTTTTTCTTTTCTTTCTTTCTTTTTTTTTTTTTTTTTGGTACTGAGGATCAAACTCACAACATCGTGGCTGCCAGGCAGGTGCTATGCCAATGAGCTGAATTCCTGGCCCTATTTTTTTGAGACAGGGTCTCACTACGCAGTTCAGGCTGGCCTTGAACTCACTTTGTAGCCCAGGCTGGTTGCCAACTCACAAGGATCCTTCTGTCTCAGCCTCCTGAATGCTGGGATTAAAGGTGTGTGCCACCGCACCCAGCTGAAAGCCACTTTTTGAAAAATATAAAAACCGTGGCCTATTCATGTAGTATAAACCTATAAAACATTTAAAATGAATGAACTAAAGGTTTGTTTGAAACATAAATACCAAGAAGAATGTCAGAACATTTAGTAAATAAGCAGAATATACAACTTACACAAAAATTTAACAAGCACGCAAGCAGGAATAAGAAGGCTATTTCATATTAGTGATTACCTCTGAAGAGGGAAGGATTCAGGTAAGACAGAAAAGGGGCTTAAATCTTGTCTCTTATTTCATATTTAAAAACAATCTGGTATATCTAACAAATGGTTGCCATTTCTTAATTCTGGGTGTTAAGTGCTATAATGTTCCTTTTTTGGTTTTTACATTTTTAATTAAAAAATAACAACAAAACCCCACAACAAAATATGAATATATTTTAAGTTCAAAAATACAGTTTTTGACTCCATGAGGAACACAAAGCTTGAATGTGAGGCAGGTATTTCAAGAGTCAATGAAGAATAATTTTAGCTATTATATAAACAGAACTTGTTCTACAAGCAAAATAATGAAACCTGTACTAGACAAAGGACTAAAAGGTGAAAGCTTATAAGGAGAAAAGAGATATCATTCATTCAAATCTCTTGACCAGACACTACATGCAAACTGTGCTAGGTAGCGGGAACGCAGAAATGAACCAAGACAGAATCTCAAAACCCAAGGTGCTGACATTTTAGCAGGGACAAAATATACAAAGTAATTACTGATTGATGTAGGTACTTTATAAAATAAAAAATCTTTTAAATAGCTATTTATTACTCACCAAGTACTATTCTCAATGCTCTAAGTATATTAATTCATTTAACCTGCAAAACCCTAAGTGCTGGTTCTCTTACTATTCTACTTTGCAGATAAACTGAGAATGATCAAGCAGTTTACTCAAGGTTACACTAGTAAGCGGCAGAGTTGGGATCTGAACTCAAGTAGCAGCCTAGTTATTCCTTTGCTATCAGCTATTACCTATACTACCTCTAGAAATGGATAGTTTAACATAACAGTATGTAGAACAAGCAAACTTGTTGCAGAAGTAGTCAGGCAAAAGGTTAGGGATGTCATAGCTGGAAGAATTATGAAGTGACACCCTGAAAGGTGTAGATGTTTGCTACGAATACAAGAAATATAGTGGGGGAAGGAATTTAGTGACAGAAGAATGATTTCAATTTTGTATGCACTGTAAGTTTGACAACCAGAGGGAAAAAACTAACCGGAAACTGACTATACTGACCTGGAGCTCAGAACAGCCAGGGCTTTTACAATTTGTTTGGAAAGAATCACCTTATAGGGATAACCAATGTAGATAAAAGTGGAGTAAGAAAAGTGGGCTTGCTGTGAAATGTCAATGGAGTGCCGAATCCTCAAGAGATGAGTGGAGAGGTGGAGGATTTTGATAAGCCTACTCCATTTGGCAACAAAATTAATAGGAGATACTTACAGGAAGTTTCTCAGGTTGGAAAGTGTAGGTCAAAGAAGCCAACTGAGAGAGGAGGGAGACGAGGAGTAGGGGAAAAAAGAATCAGAAGGAAAATCTGAAGAAGTGAGAAGAAATGAGGAAATGGAACCAGAAATGGATGGAAAGATAAATCTTCAAAGTACTCACTGTCAGGGCCGGGAGTTTGGCTCAGAGGCTTACGCGCCTGCCCCGGCAGTGCGAGGTTGTGAGTTCGATCCCCGGTGCTGCAAAAAAGACCAAAAACCAAAAACCAAAAAACACAAAGTACTCACTGTCCTCAAGAACTAAAGAAATGTGGTAGGAAAATGAAAGAGTTCACATCTTTTAAACTCTTAAAACTAGCCAGAAAGTTGGGAGGCTAAAGGATGGGAAATAACTGAATCATTAAAGAGAGCTTTATTGAGGCCAAGACCAATATCCACAAAGTCTACAGACACAAAACCAGAGGTTTCTCTTAATTCTTTGACTTAAGTCACTGTATGGGAGTCATCTACTTGGTTATATAACAGGCCAAACATCTTTCTCAACCATTTTCAGATCTGGCTTTATATCAATGCATGTCTAGGAGTTTAAGAAACCTGACAAGCCAGGCATGATGGTATAGCTCTGTAATCACCACACTCTGGGGCCCTGGGGCAAGAGGAACCCAAGTATGAGGACAGCCTAGGTAACTTACTGAAACTGTTTCAAAATAAAAAATTAAACGGTTGAGGGGTATCCCAAGTACAGGGGTTGAGGGTAGAGATGCGAGAAGCGACCCAACTAAAAATACCCAGCCAAAATTTTAAAAATTTAGAGATTAGGAACACTAGAGAACTAAAAACAGCACAGAACAGCACAAAATGAAACACAAAATCTTTCTACATATATCTTAATGCAGGGATCCCTAGTTTAGGTTAAAGTAGAAAGAGATGAAAGTGTTTTTTTTGGTAGCACCAGGGATCAAACTCAGAACCTCACACCTGCCAGACAGGTGCTTAAGCCACTGAGCCAAACTCCCAGCCCTAGTTTTTTGAGGCAGGGTCATGCTATGTAGCTCAGGCCAGCCTTGTGCTGGTGTTGTAGCCCAAGCCAGCCTCGAACTCACAATGCTCCTCCTACCTCAGCCTCCCGAGTGCTGGGATTAAAGACATGTGCCACCATGCCAGGCTGATGAAACTGTTTTCAATAGAGAACCAAAATAGAAGAGAGGGGGGCAAACAGCTAGGTACCTAGAAGGCCATGCTTAGCAGAGAAATCAGAAGCAGAGGAAGAGCTTGACCTACTTCTCTGAGGACAGCATAATGTCAGTGTACAGAAGATACTAGAGAACACAGTACTCTGAAAACTAATGACGTTGGGAGCTATAAAAGATAGAACCCTTTGGCAGGGCAGGAAAAAATTCAAGGTAAATATCAGCAAAATTGGTAGTGGGTAGTGGGCCAGAGAATTACCGAAGTTTATGAGCTCATGGGAGAGACCCGCGAAAATCTTGGCAAGATTGAAAGGGGGTCAGATTGGCAGATGAGGGAAAAAGACAATGCCATAAACCAGGTCCATTATTGTAACTCTGCACCTGAAAGTCATACTAATTATCTTAAGTCGCTAAATCAGATTATAGTAAGAGCTCTTGGCACATAATAAAATCTCTTAAAGACTGCTTGGGGAGGAGGAGGAGGAGAGAGACTTTTCTTACCATCTGACCAAGGGAGATGAACAACAAAGAACATTCAAAAGATTTATATTTCTGGAAACTGAGCTAGCTATAGGTAAGGAAGACATGGGTCAAGCTAATGGTCATGTAACAAGAAACAATACAGATTTTTTGTTTCCATGTTGAGTTTGATTAGATTGTAATTCACTCTTTAAATACTGCATTATCTACTTAGAGAAGCTTTTAAACTGTGGAACCAGCTACAGAGAATTAAGAGAAACACTGTTTACTCAGTCTTAACCTCAGTTATCTCATAGACAATGAGTAAAGTGTATTACCTCTCTAATTAAAACTAACAAATATATTATCAGTAGTGGATAAGATGTTGTATAATGAAGAACTTGTTGGTGTTGTCCTTGGAAGGTAGCTCTAAATCCTTGGAATTTCTGGAGTCATGGAAGTGTCCTTGTCATTCATAGTGGGTCCTGAGTTTATTTAATGAAGTGACTAATGGTAGGCCTCCATATAGTTCAAAAAGATGACTCAGGATGGGACTAGGCAGAAGGAATAATCATAACTAGTGTTAGGATTTTTAATCATGTGATAACCAGCCTGACCTCTAGGGAGAAAAATGTGAATGGAGAGTGTATTCGACTATGAGGTCAACAATCAGATTTGTAGAAGAAAATTCTAATAAAAACTCTCAATAGTGGATCTTGGGTGAGCTTCCTTGACAGGCAAGGCTTTGCATGCTGCCACATATGAACATGTGAGGGAAAGAATGAGTCCTGCCCCGTGGAGAGAAGACAAGGGAAGCTCTGCACTTGCTATCTTCCATGACCTTGCTCTCTGTGACTCTCCTTTTGGCTGGTCCTGATTTGATCATTTTGCTATAATAAAATTGCAACCCCGAATGTAGCACTTTCTGGAGTTCTGCGAGTCATTCTAGCAAATTATTAAACATGAGGGGATAGTAGATATCACTAAATATCTGGCCAGTTGGTGAGTAGAGAGGGTACCTTGGTGTCTGAAGTGAGTACACTCTTGTGTGGGAGTTGTCTGGATTGACCTCAGGTTTATTGATGTCAGAAGTCGCTGTAGTAATCAACATCTTGCACACCTCAGTCTCATTTATCATGCTCTTTACTAATATATTCCATGCCAGGTACATAGCATAATAATGTTTGTAGTTCATAGCTCATAAATAAAGGTGAATATCATCTGAGTATAATCTTGGTTTCTTTACTGTATTTATTCACTCTTTTAATGTCATCAATGAGTAGACATACACTTTTCAGACCTGCAGTGATAGGCCATCCTGTAAGAAAACCTCACTTATCAAGGTAGTTTAGCCTTCAGAGTCTGATACAGTATACCCTCCAATCTATTTCACTTGCTACTGTATTGGCAATGTAATGAAACGAATTTATCTTTATATTCTATTTATTCATGATTAGAAATTTGCTCTTATCATAGAATCACAATAAAAATCCTTTGAAGGTCATAAAAGCACAAAGTTTTATCACTAAAGAGTCTTTGCTGGGCTCCTGACACCTTTTTCTAAATACACTCACAGGTTCTTTGATGGATTTTTTTTTTTTTTTTTTTTTTTTTGGTGCTGAGGATCGAACTGACAACCTTGCGCCTGCTTATGCCACTGAGCTAAATCCCTGGCTTTTTTTTTTTTTTTCCTTTTTGAGACAGAGTCTTACTTTGTAATTTAGGCTGGCTTTGAACTCCTGGTGATCCTCCTAACTCAGCCGACTGAGTGTTGGGATTACAGTGGCTTAATATATTTTATTAACTTGATACTCCTTAGTATTTCAATCGATAGATCTTAACACAATCCAGTTCCTTCTCATGGCCAAACTGTTTCCACCACAGGATTTTAATTTAGATTACAAAAGGCAGATATTCCATTTTATAAGTACTAACGTGCCACTCTTCACTTGAATCATCAAATATTTTCTTCCTAACAAAAGATCAAAGGCTTCTCTAGAAAACACCTAGGGATTAATGTTAGAGGAAAAAGACTCATAAAGGTTTTACTTGTTCTTTCAGTCAAAGACCATTTCAAGCTTACAAACAGCTGGAGGTAGTATAGCTGTTGTCTTTCAGTTGCTATCACCATCCTCATACTCTATAAAAGGACGTGTACAACAGTGCAAGCCGTCTTACAGTGTGAAAGTGCTGCTACAGGTGAACACTGCCGAGAAGCTCACGGTCTAAGTTCACATTAATTTCTCTTTAAAGTACCTAAGGTTCTATCCAATTTATTGGGTCAACTTCTTATGGTTTTGTAACCTGAATGAATGAATTCAAATGATTTAACACTTCTCAGATTTGATTTTTTTAAAATAGCTTTCCTCATTTCTAGCTATATTTACAACATCAAATTGCCTTAGGAAGTATTAATGCTTAGTAAGTTTCTCCTGATTCCCTTCAATGGTCTCATACAATCTTTAGTTTTTGTTGTTCATTTTCTACTTATTCAAGGAAGCTTTGGGTTAGCCAGCACTTTAAAAGTAGAACCAAGATAATAAAATGTTCTGTTTTTTTTCTCTCTGGTAATCCCATGTGGAATTCTGACATCTGATGTGCTTGGTAATCAGTCACTACTTTTTCAGAAATTGCATGTTATGCCTGTGAAGTGTCTGCTATTGCAGGAAACAGTCACATATTCCTTTTAAGAAAATAAATGAGGGAAAAGTTTAAAATTAACATAGTCTGTAGGGGAGGAGAACAAGAAGTCAACAAGAAGCTAAGACCTCCTCTGAGTCTGCACTACGCATGGGCTGACTTGGGGAGAGCCAGATGCCAGCCCTCTCCTGTGAGTTGGCACCGTTTGCAGACTGTAGGGGAGGAGAACAAGAAGTCAACAAGAAGTTAAGACCTCCTGTGAATCAGCAACATGTGCAGGCTGACTGGGCGAGAGCCACACGTCAGCCCCTTCCAGCATGCAGGCAGGGAGATTAGAAGAGCCAAGATTCCTCCCACCTCCCCAAAAGCAACCAGCTGATCTGGAGAAATACAGGCTGAGTTGATAGCTAATAAGGTAAAATATAACTTAATGCTTGCAATTTAGTGTTTCACTAACTTTGCAGGCCTAAAGCCAGTAGTCTGATCATCTACTCAGAGCATAACAATACACAATGTAGCATATATGGGGCATCTCTTTCTGAAGGTAGTGGCCACTGTTAATTCCCTATTATCATGTTTCAAAATCCTGTATCATTCTTACTGTTTTGTTTGGTTGGGTTTTATTCTGTTTTCTCTTGTTTGATTTTGTTGTATCTGATGGCATGGACAGCTATTTCGAAGATAACAAGATATATTATGGTAGCCATTTTGGATTTACTATTATC